>JAQGBJ010002663.1:0-15488 GCA_034698345.1 Sphaeridia pumilis
TCGGCTTGATGAACTCCGCTTCAATTGGCAAAGTCATACGGACAACAAAAGGACCTTGGATAATGAGCCGGCTAAAAAACAAAAAAGTGTTTTGTAAAGCTGAAAGAAAGAGAAAAAGTAGATGATGTGATGGCAATTTTTGTGCAAAAATAACAGTCAACTAAAGATAAGTTGAGGTAGTTGTGGTGGCTGCTATTGTATTATTTTGGTAAATGGGCTGGAACGACTTGGAGTTTTTTTTCAAGTTGATGGATAAGTGTCTGCGCTGGCTGGTGTATTGTTGCGAGGGTTTGGTATAAGAAACTATGACGTCATTGGCCAAAGGGGTGAGACGATTTATATTTTAAACAGTGTCGAGTTCAGGTGTTGTGATTGACATTTTAAAATACATACTTTACTTCCCGAGTTTTTTAACCAAGCTGGATCAGAAGAGCCAAATCTTATTGAGAAGCCATTAGAAATGACCCGAAAAGTTCTCAAGTTGATTCTGCAATATTTCTTGATTGGTTTTGCGGTGAATGCAAGTCATGTAATTTCTGCAGGTTCTCATGTGAAAAACTGGAAACAATACCACAAATCTGGACTTTTAATGGTAGTCCAAGCTATATTTAATGATGATTGGGAAAACAGAAGCAGCTTTTTTGGCTCAACTTGTAATATCTGAAATGTATCAGCTACAAAATCCAATTTGGCTTCACCTGCCACAGGTGTGAATGCAAAGCAATATTTTTAATCATCCCTCCGACGCCTGTTAATTAAGAGACAAAAAGTGGGACCTTGATATGAGCCATTTTATTGCTAATTTACTTGGCTTGTTTACATGTTTGTTATGTATACACGTTGCGTATTTTGCCAATTAATCTAGAAATTTCTCAAAGATTTCTGCTGGACGATGACAATGGATCGTGACCTGGAATGCCTTTGCCGCAGTCGTCAAGGTGAACTTCAAGGCCGATTCCAGCAATGTCCAGCGATGAGCGTTTTTCAATGGGAATCTTTTGGTTTTTTTGCCGGCTCCAGAACATGCTCTTACTGAAGCTGTTTCTTAATGGAATTCACACCTGTCAATTTAAAACTAATTAAGTAAATTGGCTTACTGGTTCATGGAATGTCAAAGGTTGGAAACTAGCAAGTCAGAAGCTAAAAATTAATGGCATATTTGCCGTCAAGTGTTGAAATATTTCGCAGAAACTTTTAGGATTTCATGAGAGTCATAATGTAAACAAATGTTCCATAAATACGTTTCCAGAATGCTGAAGTAAATGTAACGTTTCCGCTCTCTCACAGAGATGCGCTTCAGTTTCATATGATTTCCAAGGATTTCCACCAGGAAGTTGCGGAAATGTTCAAGAAAACCGCAATAATATTTCGCAAAGTTTTATAATAATAATATTCTACGATGCTTTGGCTGTATAGCACCATTTCAGTCAGTCATTCACAAGAATAATATCCGCGTTAACAAGCCGTATAAACTTTGCAGACTTTGCCAAGTTCAAGTGTATGGGAAAAAGTCTCAACGCTGCGCTGCGCTGCTGCTGACTGCGCTTGCGCGCTACCGTAATTGAACAATTACATGAGTCATTAAGCAAACATGGATTGAACGCTTTAGAATAGCGAAACTGTTCGAGTTGCTGATACACTTGATCCTTGATTAAAATGAATCCTGTTAGCTGTGAGACACGGTTTTGAGAAGGTACAATTAATCCTAGCATGGAAATCGTGTACTTTTCGACCTTGAAGAATGCATCTGGTTCACCCACCGCGCAGCGTCTCAAGTTGATGATTCACATTTTGTTTATGATCTGATATTTTTGAAACGCTTTTTATTTATGGCTTCCTTATCGGAACTGCATCAATGCAGTTGATGTTGGATTGCTGGCATATCGAAAACATTACTTATTGACATGCCGGATCTGCTTCAACTCATGTTTGTTTTACCGCTGTTTTTTTACCTAGATGACGCCACGAGTGCAAAAAACTTCAACTTTTTTGGAATGCGTTTCCAGATGAATAATCCAATGATTTTTGGGGAAGAAACCGGAAATTTTATCTGTCAACCTTGCAAATCAAATGTAATTAGGAGTTCGGAACGTGGGTCAGCCAGCAGAAGAAGTGCGGCGGCCTGGAAAATTGCTGAACCGGAAGCCAACGACAAATTATGGCGACCACACGAACAGGAACATTTCAAAGATGATGTCTTGAACATATCAAAATGTTACGGAAGGAAATGAAAGCGGAAATGCGATAAACTGAGGATGAAACATAGAGCACACATGCTAAAGACATGGGAGCGTTTGTGCGCTGCGCGCACAAGCGCCTATGCTGTAGCATTTAGTTTGAGTGGTTATGATGACGGCAACCTTGAGGTGATTCACACAGGAATCATAATGGTCTCACCGGCAAAGACGGTAATTATGTGCTATGAATATGTGAAGTAGAGGTTGGTGAATTTTTGAGATTTTGCTGGATTTTGGACAGAAACCACAGCTGGTTTTTGTTGATGTTTACGAGGGTTTTTTGGGCGTGTAAATATAATGAGCCAGCTTGCGGTTTGACAGACAGGGGAAGGCAAAAACAATTGGAATTCTGACTTTTGATGAGGGTGGAAATAAAGTTGGTTGTCAGATTACGAGAGAACGAGTGTCTGGATTCTGGATAAGTGACAGAATCTTGAATCAAGGAATTAAGAACGAGTGTGTGGACTTGAATGGAATACGACCTGGTTTTGGAATATGCAATCTTTGATAATTGATATAAACATAAGTTTGTGTTACGTAAATACACGATTTTATGATCCGTAGTTCGCAAATGAACATAACATTGTCGAACGCCATTGAAATCATTGGATTCAAACCAAATCTATCATATGATCAATTCATCAGTTCATTAATGAAGAGCCAGCCTTTCAAAAAGTTATACTGATGAAAATGTGTTCAATTTTTGATATCTGCTAGAATGGGTTGTCCTACACGGATGGGCTGTCCTGGCTGCACACAGAACTTGAGATCCGCAGGGGCTTCAAAGATGAGAACAATGGTGGAACCGAGGTTGAATTCGCCGAAAATGTCTCCTTTCTTTATGACTAGAGGTTGATGGAACTGGCGCTCGAACTGAGATCCGTGAGGAATCTTAATGACGTTTGTTTGAAGGTCCTGTATAATTAACAACAAGGAACGTTTAAAAAATGTTAAACATATTCATTAAATAGTTAGAAAGCAGTAGAGATGTTAGGCTTACATCGTCTTCATAGATCTTGATAGAACCGACGTTGGTAGCACCAATAGCAGCCATGGAGAAAAATCCATGCTTCCATCGACCCATGTAAACAGCCCGTTCATTGATGTTGAAAAGGCCTCGAACTAAAGCGCATATTTCCGGGTTGACGCTCAGAAGATCACCGGCAAAGTGACGTCGGTATAGGATTTCCCAATCAGTAGGTGCATGGAAACAGTGGTAGTCACCGGGGGCGAGGTATATCACAAAATGGTATAGAGCAGTATTGCTCTTGGTTTTGTTTGTCAAGAGAAAATCATGGTACTTGGCACAGTCAGTTAGAAGAACCGGGTCACTAGCATGGTCTGTAGGTATTAGTAATTGAGTTGACTCGTCTTGACATTCTTTAAGCTCTACTTCTATTGCGGGATCCTTGAGCCAAGTAGGAGCACCAAGAAATTCTGCTATTGAATACGTTATCCCTTTGATTTGCTCTATTTGGCCACAGTCGATTCGGCCAAAATGGAGAATTCTACCGTCTGCTGGTGATACCTAGAAGCATTAAACTTTGTTAGGTTATGTTATTTACAAAACAGCGTGAATGGAAGGCAAAGCCAGCACAATAACAGCTTACTATCAAACTGGGATGTATGGGTCTCATTCCATCTTTCAATCGTCTTCGGAAAAATTCCTGTAAATTACTGTATTGCTCTAGATCCTCAACTTCAGCTTCTTCTAATTTGCAGTTGAAAAGCTTTGCATACCTGTAAAATTCAAGTCAATCATTAGATCACGCTCTTAGCTAAAAAGCAGTCTCTCAGAAGTTAGGCTTCAAGAAGAACTTACAGGCCCAGAATTGGCTTCCTTAAGAAAACGGGTAAATCTATAGTGTTTATGTAACCCCAAAAACGAGATAACGACTTCCAAGGCAGGAAACGGTATAGGGAAATCTGTAAAATCAATCACCAAGGGGACAATGTGATGTACAATGTTTCAAAGATCAATAAAATCAATACATAATTATTTGATTCCAATGTTTACCTGCCACTCCCTTGCTGGATGACGAACTTTAGCTTGTTTACTACGGTAAACTCCATAAGCCAGCCCAGCACCAAACAACGATAGTCCGATCAATAATGCCCTTCTTCGCTTCCGAGCCGCCCTCGGTTTCATTTGCTGTGCATAAGTTCTGATTGGGAAATTTAGGCCATTTTGAAGATTCGGGATTCCTTCTGAAAATGAAAAATGCTGTTCAAGAGCAAATTGACACGAAACTTTTGGTAATGAATGGAGTCTGAAGAACCACTACGTACCTTGAAGCTGTAGCTTGATCACCGGAAAAGAGCGAGTCGAGATTGATGTCCATCGTATAGAATTTAAACAAGTAATGCGTAACATGATCTAAGTAAGCTTTTGGACTTCAGATGTTGTAGAATGACCAGAGCAGCTGAATTCAAGTGAAATTGGCAGTTATTCACTGAAAAATTAATCAAAAGGCCAGCAGCAAAACACCGAAAACATTTCGTCAGTTCAAAACAAAAACACGTGAGGAGAAAGCAAAATGGAATGAGCGACGATCCAGCTCATAGGGAGAAAATCAAAGGTTTTGGCGCCATTTCCCTCAATTCCAACCAATTTTTGAAAATACGTGTCCACAAAGTGAAACTCATGCAAGGGAGTGATAACAAATCGCTAAAAATTTGTTTTCTGATATTTTGATCGCTTTTAAGTTTATATATAGTAACGTGCTATTTGTTTGAGTATTCTGAAAAATATCACTGATTTGTTTGAAGTCGCGAGGATTTCGTTAGTAACTTGAGTGAAAAAAAGAATACATTCTCCCTTGGTTTTCGCTATTTTTTCCTCGATTTCGAATCTTCCAACTTGAAGGTAAAAATGCATTCATAAAGACGTGTTCATGCGTGAACTACAGGCATATACTTGATCAATAATCTTATTTTAATCATTCACGTTTTCCAGATGACGCAACCGGGTGGTCTTTTCGGGGGTGGTTTCGGCCAAACTCCAAGTTTCGGAACACCGGCAGCAAATCCTACTGCTTCTACGGGTGGTTTCAACTTTGGTGCTGCAGCTCAACCTCAACAGCAACAACAGACTCCAGGCTTCAGTTTTGGCAGTACAGCAACTCAACCAGCTCAAGCAGGGACCACGGGTGGATTTTCATTTGGATCGGCTCAACCCGCTGCCCAACCTGCTGCAGCACCAACAGCCGGCGGATTTTCATTCGGGAGCACACCGGCACAACAACCAGCTGCCACTGGTGGATTTAGTTTTGGTTCAGCGCAACCTGCCGCAGGTTCAACCAATCTTTTCGGCTCTTCAGCCCCAACATCAACTGCGCCTACTGGAGGATTATTCGGAACACAAACGCCAGCCGCTTCTGGATCAACTGGATTTGGACTATCCACAGGAGGCTTTGGATCAGCTGCACCAGCCCTAGGCGCTACTCCAGCAGCTTCAACAAACACTGGAATCAGCTTTGGGACTCCTGCTGTAGCAACTTCAACTCCTGCAACTGGTTTCAGTTTTGGGGGAGCAGGAGCAACGCCAGCAACGGGAACTGCTACTGGTTCTTTGTTTGGTGCTTCGGCAAGTCAACCTGCTACAACTTCGGCTGCAACCGGATTTTCTTTCGGTACGACGGGACTCGGAAGTACTACTACCACTACACCGGCGACATCAGCGTTCAGTCTAGGTGGTCTTGGTACTACTCAAACCACTTCTGCTCCAACGCTCGGTTTTGGTACAGCTACATCATTGAGTACTGCCCCTACACTCACGTTGGGTAGTTTGGGGGGACTTTCCACAACGGCTTCTGCTCCGTCTGCGGCATTCAGCTTTGGCAGTACGACCACAAGTGCTGCTCCAACAACAACCACATCAACTTTGTTTGCGGGATTTGGGACTAGCACAGCAGCACCTGCGTCTACTACAGCAACGTCAGCAGTTTCTACCATCGGCGGTCTTGGAGGGGTTCCGAAGTACTCTGGCACTGGAGCTGATGGATCTTTTGCTTTCGGCAGTGGGGCAGGCAAGCCTGAGAATAGAGCAATACAAGAATTACCTGTTCCAGCTGAACTGGTTGCGCTTGTTGAGGAACTGAAGTAAGTTTCATGGGACCCATTCAAAGGTCATGTAACATATTGAACTGTTGTTGAACTTGGCTTTTCTTCTAGGAATCAAATCAAAACAGATAAGATCAAGGCTACAGAACTTCGTAAAGCCAATAACGAAGTCTTGATTGACAAGGTCTCAATGGAGTTTCAAGAAGTTAAAGCATTGGTCTCTAACGTTGCTAGTTTGATACAGAAGCAATCGAGTAGCTGTGCGACTTTGAAAGTAGCCATTCAGCAGGTTTGTGGAAAATTATTTCAGGCGCATCATAAATGTTTGTGGAAGTATTACTATGAATCCTTGCATCTTGTAGGGAATTGCTGACGCAGAAATGGCGGTTCAGACCAAAGAAACGCCCATAGCCTCTCAGATGGAACATACCACTCCTGTGCGCTACTTCTTCAGACTTGTAGAAAGCTACAAGAAAAGAATGAATGTCTTTTTGCAGGAGATTTCAAAAGCCGAGAGTAGTTTGAATTATGTAATTTCTGCTCAACCCAATTTGACCGATAAAGGTAAAACCTAACTCGGGTTACTTTTGAGGCACTGCTGAAATGGAGAGAATAAGTCTCATTGCTTCTTTGATTGTCTTTCAGACCTTTACGATGCTCTGAAAGCAACCCAAGAGTCCACGATCGCGATCTCCGCCAAGGTACAGCTTCTACATGAGGAGTTGGCACGGGTTGCTGAAGCGAATGCTAACCTCAAGAGATATGTGCTCGGAGATTCTTCTGAAGCTGCAAGCAGAACGATGGCTACCCAGGGAGATTACATGGACGAGATGACACCATTTCTTGCTCATAAGTCTAATGCTGCTGACTATCGGAAACCTGGGATGTTCTTTCAAAGCAGTACGTTGAATTTTAAGTTTAAATCGACAGTTGCCAACCCCTTTTGGCTCATATATCAGCTTTTCATAAGGAGCCTGAAGTTCTCGTGGGTTTGAATTTTCTTAATTAGCTAGCCCTTAGTCTTAGATCCATGCATAGAGCGGCAGAGCGAATTCAAATTCATTGTGTAACAGAGGAGCTCTTCTATTATGAAACAAACGTGGTTTAACATTGAGCTTTGATACTTTTTGCAGAGATTGTTGAACCTCCAATGTTCATTACCCAAAATCAATCCTTTGGCACCTCAGCGAGACCATCGGGAGCACTACCCGGCGGCCTCGGCTATACATCTACTCCAACTGCCCAGCCTCACATGCGACCAGACCCTAATGACTCCTACTACGGCCCAAGACGTAAGGAATTTTTGAGCTCCACCTTGAGCAATCTATAAATGCATGTGTATTGGCAATTAACTACATGTTTATCGTTTTTCAGACTTATTTCAAACTCAGCAGAGCACATTATTATCCATGAGCCATCTTCCTCCAAGTATGCTATGGCCGACTGCATTGAAAAGGTCGAAGTCTTAATTCAGCAGCACAAGGCTGATGTTCAATTATTGTTTGTAATCAAATCTGTTTAAGAACTATTTTCAATCTCTCCGTAATTTGGAGCTTTGTTTTTCAAAGCTAGGAATAGCAAAGATATATGTATTTTTGAACTTGAGTCAAGCTGATAGATATAATGGATATTTGTGCTGATACATTTAGATTTGAATCCCTGTCTTACTTTCATAATTTTCTTTTTCACAAGTTGTAATAGATCCTCCTGTGACTATGTAAAAGCCAATAATTGTCGACATCTCACTATCTCCTAAAAGTCTGACTTTTTTTTCGTATAATCAAGAAACATAAATGTACAGCTGAACTACTCCATTGAGTAGAGCATATTGATATGCCTAAGCAGGATTGTTCGAATGCTAATCACAAAATTATCTTTTTTCTTTACTCATCGTGAATTTTCAATACTAACAATATGAAATGAGTTGAGAGAATAAAAACAATAGAACTGCTCATCATCATTTGAAGGAATGAACTTTTATTATCAAATGATCCTAAAGTCTTCTACCATAGCTGCCTCTTGAAGGCCTTGATGAGATCTACTAGTACGTATAAATTCATCGCAAAATACGCCATCGCCAGTATAATTATACGGCTTTTCAATATTATATAAAATTAAATGTAGCTTTTGAGCCTGGTCATACTCTTGAAATTTTTCAGGTTGTTCCTCTTGGAACACAAAGTCATAAGCTTGTTGAACAACAGTCTTCGGGTAAAACAAAATTGGCAAGGCAGCAAACAAGGATTCGCTATCAAAGTCTTGAGATCTAAGGTAATTCAAAGTTTCAACAACAGATAACAAGTCTGCTGCGAGGTACTGCGAGTGCTTATTAATTTGTTTGCGAATTAATTTTTGATCGTGCTGAGGAAACGCAGAGACCAAGTAGTTGAACACATCGTGGTTGCGCCGGACGTTATCTTGCAAGTATCGATCGAAATGTCTTTGTTGACCGATTAGTGTTGTGATAGTTGTTCCTGAGCTGTTTGAATTTTCAACTGCTTCAATATTCTTGGCTGCTTTGTTGACTCGGTATATTACATCACCGAACCGCTTGTTTGTTCGTAGAGCATCAAGGTAAGGTACGAGACCTACTTTCCTGATATAAGCGTCCAGTGTTGAAGGCCTGATCAACAAGAGTTGAGGCGAAACACTGAGAACATCCGTTGATGCACCATGTGAGGCCAAAATGCTAACGATAGATTTTAGTCTCTCTGGTTTCAGCCAAAGTAGCCTCGGTATGGTGATTGCCGATTCCTTAAAGTTGACAATGCCAAGATCTTCAGCTTCCTTCAAAAGTGCCATTATGTCATCCTTGAGCAGAGCCAGAACCATGTTATGCTTCAGTACCTGTGAATCAATTTATTCAAATCTCCGATTGTTTTGATAGTTTTTAAAGCCAACAGGTGACATACCCAATTAGGCTTTGGTTGAAGCTTCGTATTTAACACATGGACCGTTTCACGAAGTTGCCCCAAGGGTATAACGAATTTTCGAACGTGTTTCGTGAGGAACTCAAGGATGGCCTGTGGTGACCAACCGTATTCATGGTGCAAGTACCGTGTCATGAACGCTTCTCGGAGGTCTTTGAGCGTATCCTATAATACAAAAGAAAGTTAGCTACACTGCTTAGAAGCTCGGCAATCTCCTGATAACATCTATAACCTCTTCAGAAAAATGTCGCGGGAACCATCGGCTCGGAACAAGTCCATTTCGCAGACCCATTACCATCCTTAAATTTTCCAAAACGTCGAATTTCTCATCTATTCGGGCACACTTTTTTAGGTGAACTGGGGATTTGGTTAGCAGCTCCAGCAGGCTATGAACAATGTAATATACAAACAACTTTTAGTGACAATCAATAAGATTACTTTCAGAAGAATATCAGAAGGTTAAGATGAATTACTTTATCAGTGATCCTGGGTTACGTTGAATATTGATCCCGCATTCTTTGGATATCAGGATATCTCGCACGATTTTGGTTTTCGAAAAACTACAAACGTTGGGGAAGGTGACGATTATTTTCTTACCGTCAAGCCCATGGTTCTAGAAAGAAAAAAAGTCACGCAATCTTGAAATAAAGCAACAATTGAAGCGCTATGTTTTTCACATTATGTTACATAAAGAGCATTACCTGTAGTGTGTCAAGGGTTTCAGTTATCTTTTCGGCGGGAATAGTGGCAATTTTCTTATTAGTCATCATCAGATAACTTGCTTCATTTTCACTAATGCCTGAAATAAACGAGTTTAAACATAACTTCGGCTTTGTAACTTTGACACGACATAACTAGAAATTATGTCGAATGTTTGCAGTGGCTTACCCAAAATTGTCTTCAGAATATCCCGATTAGCGGAATATGATGCCCGAAAATTCAATGCGAATGGATATACCGAAGACAAAAAGTCTGAATACTTGAATAACAACGACATTTTGAACCTGGCTATTGCGAATGATGCCATTTGCGGATGAAGTATACAAGAAAGTAAGATCTGGTAGACACGTGTGAGATTTCGCGGCTTGCAGAATGTAAACAAGCAAAAGGATTGGTGCATATTGGGATTAGTGAAGCACAAGCCTAAAAGCTGCGGTTTGAACACAAGCGCCAAGATCAAAAAGATAAACAAAAGTTTTATATGGAATCTTGTCGGTTAGGGTCAAGCTTGGAATTTTTGCAAAAATTTCGTGGTTAATTCATTAAGGTTTTATTCATTCGATAGTGTTTGATTCTGGATTTGAAGGACCAATGGTCATCGTTGTCACAAAAGTTTGACATGAGTGAGAGAAGTCCTAGTGAATCATCGTCTCAATCCGCGGTTCCAGCACGGAAGCGCAAGTGAGTTCCAGTTTAAGATACATGATTTGATCTGACATTCGTTGGCCTGACAATAAATAATTCTATATCCCGATTCCGTTTTAGAATGGACCCAAGCGTTGCAACTGTGGCTCCACAGAATGCCACATCGAATATTGTTCAAAGTTGGCAAGAAGCCAAACCGCTGGTCAAAGACAGACTATCGTATTTGGTGAACAATGAAAGGCTAAGTGATGTTACGTTTCTATTGGGTCAGACCGAGACACCTGTTTATGGCCACAAGACGATATTATCTGCGGGATCACCGTATTTTGAATCGTTGTTTTACGGACCACTGGCTACTACGGAAAAGAACGTCAAAATATGTGACATGGAGCCAGAGCTCTTTTTGGAATTCTTGAAGGTAAGATTGGTTGGAATTTAATAGTAGGTTGTAACAATTTCTGAATGAAACTTTGTTTCCAGTATCTTTATACGGACGAATTCGATACTGGGATGGAAGACATGGATGCTTTGATGCTTCTGAAGCCAGCGAAAGTGTATATTGTCCCTCATTTGGCCAGCAAATGCACAAACGTACTAGTCACTAAGCTGAATGCTGAAAATGTATTCATCATTTACAATCGAGCAGTCGTTTTTGATGAGCCGAAGCTGGCTGATGTCTGCCTGAGATTTATTGACAGGTCAGTTTGCATCGGATAAGATTCTATTGTATATGAAGACAAATAGTGTAATTCTGTTTTATTATTACCCTGTAGGCAAATCGACAAAGTAGTGAATACGGAACAATTTCTGGAGATTGATCTGCCAACATTATGCAGTCTACTTGAGAGAGACAATCTAAGGATCAATGAGTGCGAGCTTTTTAAAGCCGTTCTTAAGTAAGTGAATCAAATCAGATTTATAGTGAACCATGGTTATTAGTTGACTGATGTTTTGATTTTGCTTTTAGATGGAGCGAAGCAGAATGCGCTCGATTGGACAAAGAAGCTTCGCCAGAAAACCAAAGAGAAGTCCTTGGAAAAGCGTTGCATCTTATTCGGTTTCCTACCATGGCTTCTGAGGAATTCGCTATAGAAGTTGTGCCAAAGTGCATTTTGTTCGATACCGAAAGCCTGAAAGTTTTGGCGTACTTGTCAATCGGTCATGACAAGAAGTAAGTTGAAGCACTTTTTCACAGTTAAATGAATAGTGTTGGCATAATTCTAAAACTTGGTAACGATATGTTTCCTCTGCAGAGCACTACGACCAGAAACCCCATTCCCGAACACAAGGCGTAGCTTCAAACCCAAATTGCACTACCTGAATCGCTTTTCTGATGTCCTGAGCAAAGTCCTCCAAGCAGGCAACATCATTACATCAGGAGATTGTATTTACAATTCACAAGTCAAGTATGTGGTTCTTACCTAATCTTCATCGTTAAAGAGTAATTAGAATATAATGTTATCTGATGACTGTGATTCACACCTAGATTTCAAGTCGATCAAAGAATCTTCATTCATGGAGTAGGAGTATACGCAGTTTCCAGCTCAGTATCTGGTCTCAGATTCCACGTCACTGTCAAAATCTTCCGTGTGCATCAACTACTGGAAGCCAAAAATGCGGAAGGTAGCGGGCGAAATTACGACCACCGTATGCCATTCCAAGTCATGTTTGACAAACCTCATGAAATAAGACCTAGCGAAGACTACTTGTTGTGTGCTTCATTGAAGGTATGGGTCCTATCCCTATCCTATAGATATTTCGATTTCACTGCCCAACAAACTTGACTTGGCCTTTTGTTCCAGCTTGTGCGTGAGGGGTTATTCGCCCAAGCCCAAGGCCCAATAATTATCGATCCAAGAATGGGTTTCGGCAGCAATCTTCCGTTTGGCGGCTCCTACAGCTCCCACCAAATTGATGCCCACTATGGAACCAAATGCAACCCTCAAATTCAAGAAGACTGCTCTGAAGGAGTTAGAGTAACCTTCAATTTCCCCATACAGTTTGGTGCTGAAGCGTTCATTGCGGGTCAGATTCCGCAACTCATATTCAGTATCTAGTAGAAAGATCTGTAACTAACTGTTACATGTAGTTCTGAATCTGAACTTCCGATATAGTCTTATAGCCAAAAACCAAGTTTTGTTCCTTAAACTTTCGTTAATTTCGCATGGCAATCGGTATGCCAAAGACAGTCTGTGCTTATGTTAAGCCGTCTAATTTTATTTAGGGCTTAGGATAGTATCTCCGGTTTTGCTTATAAACTTGTTAGTCTTGTAAATGTCAGTCTAGTCTTCAGCTCTAAAGTGTCTTGATTACGTTAGCGTGCTTCTCGTTCCAACTTTGACTGTTTACTCTGGTGTAACTTGACGTTCTTGTTGTTATTGCAAATCCCGTTTTGCAAACGTTTCAATGTACTGTTAACTGCACCTGCAAACGAAACTGAAAAGTAGATCGAGAGGAAAATCAGCAAGGCAAGATGATGTAATTGACGTAAATCACGTCAGCATGTAAAAAATAATTGACTGAAAGCTTTAAGTGTGTACCTCAAGTTTCCCCGAATCGAGACGCAGCAACCTACTTTTTGCAGTAATTGTTATGTTGTTGTAGATTAACGCTGATCGCTTAACGGTACTTGTGTATATAATTTAAGGCAGCTCCCGAAGAGAGAAAGTAAAGGAACGTAATACATACGCAACGTTTTTCTTGATTGGTCTTCCAATGAGCTGAGAGCCTACCCGACGAATCTCTTGATTTCAGATTCAGAAAGTATGCAATCAAAAAGTTGTGACTTGTTGTGTCCCTAAACCGGATTCACAACACCGGGGCTATCAGTTGAGCATGCTAACGGTGGGTTGTGTCCGTGAGAAAACTGGTGAATCCATCAAATGTATGCGATATAACCAGAAACCAAAATACACACCTGTGAGAATCTGGTCCAGCCTTTTTTGCCAAGATTGGATATGAAACGGGTTTTAATGAATCCGCACATGCAGCCGGTCCATGTGAGTGTGGACCTGGCCATGATTTTTTGACATAATTCTTGTGGAATAGCTTGAATGTACATGCGGCAAAGCCCATCAATTTTTAAAACACCCCAGGCAAGGATAACCACAAAACTTTTAATGTTCTTCTTCCATCTTGCTAGCTGCACACCTGGTGATATCAAGGTTGTTGCTAACCGCGATAGTTCTAAAAGCGTCGATTTGGTTCTATTGAATCCTTTGATAGGTAGAAACTGCCCTTGCTTCTGTACCGGATGGGCGTGAGTACATGACGGTTTGGATGATCTGCAGCTGGATGACATGCCACCGGGCCACTGTAACTGGGTAATCAAATGGACAGTGAATCTGACTGACTGAATTTCATTCTCGTTAATATTCATCCAGCTCACCTTCTGGGTCGGGTTTTGTTTATGATGATTGCCAGCCTTTTGACTGACATTACGTGAATCCGTGAGAAAGTGCTCAATAGCTATTATGCATTGTGTGTATCCTGGAGGCAGGCCAACCTGTATACGTGTTAATGACTATGACCTACCTTTGGTCGTTTCAAAGTTGTTGCTAACCCTCTCCGGTTTGACTGGATCTCGTTTGTCTTGTCTATACTCAAGTCAGGTTTGTGCTAACGCTAACTATGCATGGGGAAAGTCGCCTTTCGTTCTCAAACGTTCAATGAGAAAGTGTATTATGGTTTAATACCAGTTTTGTTGATACAAATTATATACAGGAAACCTACCAACATTTTACTGCTACCTCATATAGTCAGTCGGCTGGAAACGTTAATGATTAACATGCGGTAAAAGTGTGCATACTCCAAGACAATAAAACGCGGCTTAGCCATTGTGTAACAAGCTTAAAAAACGAAAACATCAAAACAAAAACATGCAGGCTTTAGAATAAAGCATTCTTAACATGGAACAAATCAATCAACTTAAACACAATGCAGCCACGAAGCTTAAATCAAAGCAACTCGAATCAAAACCTAAAACTACTAGGACTAATCCATATTAATCAGTGACTAAAAACTGCAGATTGCACTGGATCTACAAACATTCACTCGAATGTTTCTTGTAACGAAGAACCATTACGTTCTATACCTTAAATTATGCGATAACAATCACCGAAATAAAATTTGTACCTCTCGGTTAAATTTCAAACAACATTTACAAACGATTCTGATGCGCGAAGTCTCCGCGACGAAGGACCGTGCGACACTTGCCGTGGGCGTCCTTGCGTTGGCCTGGAGGGCAGTCCATGGCGGGCATCTTGGGCATGTCGATGATGTTCTGAGCTGGAAGCGGGGCTGCGGAGACGCTGCTCAAGTCGCTTCTGCTGGCCAAGATGAGGAGGAAGAAGAGCGCCAACAGGCAAGTCCAGGGACTGAGAACCAGCTTTGATGAGGTAGATGGAGAAGAGGCCATTCTGGAATCACAAGAAAGGTCGAAATTAGATACAAAGCTGGAGGGCTGAAAAGTGGCATCTGGATCAAAGCGACTTACTTGGAGTGACGTAGGGCACGAAACTTTCAGCGAGTGACTTGGGGCTTGAGAGGTCCTGGAAACTGTGAAAGTGGTGTGGGCTGACTGGAGTCTGCTGTTGGTTGGGATGAGAAGCTTCCGAGTCCAACAAAGTACTGACAGTTTTCGTTACGGTCGGCGACGTCTTAGCCGTGGTTTATATAGGCGTAAGAAATCATAACAGCGCCAGCGCCAAAGCAACTTAACAACACAAGAATATCTATGACTCTACGTGTACATGAGCACCTTTTTGCCTTTGGAACTACTGAATCCGGTTCGTCGTTCAAGATGAGGGAAAAGTTTCAAGCCTTGTTAAATACAATGTAAACGATGAGGATATAGTTGAGTATACAACAATCGCGAAAGTGGTGGGTGAAGCTG
>JAQGBJ010002664.1:0-15487 GCA_034698345.1 Sphaeridia pumilis
GCAAGACTTCACGTACCTCCGCCAGTGACAGCCGGTCGGCCTCTGGTGAAGCCTCCGAGTCCCAACAAAATGTCGCCCTCGGCGTGTTTTTCCGCGAGTGGTGCTGCGTCCTTCTCGGATCTGAAGTCATATAGTAAGTGAAAAAGTTGTTTGATACATAGTCTATGCATACATTAGCACATTTTTGGGTCCATAGCTAGCAAAGACCGAATTAGTATTGTTGTGTAAATCTATTAAAGGCTTTTTGTGTCAAATTGGATTCTGGGGAGCCAAGTCTCAGTATATTGAAATAGGATTGGAGGGATCTCATAAGAGCGACGGTGATTATTCTATTAGATGAGACGGGAAATGGCGGAAGGATGTGGCCGTAAATATGAGGATATGATGTCGAGTATCAGAGGTGTGATGCGGGGGAAAGTTGAAGACTTGGTGTCGTCCCTTGTGGCCAAAATGTCAAGAGGAATTTGTTGAGTTGAATGTGGTGTAGAGACGACGTAAGAAAGACTGTTGGTGGAGTCGTGGTTGGATCGGATGTCTACAAAGTTGAATAGGGGATGACAGACAGGGACAGGAAGAAAGGTTGCGGAGAAAGTTTTCAACTTTCGACAACGACCAAGAGGGGAACGAGTAATTCTTACTTAGTTAGTCTCTTACCAACTTGGGCGTTACGTAGAAGGGAAGAGGTAAAAGAGACAAAAAATCAACTTACTTGAAGCCCCTTGTAATGCTGGTCTTGGGTCTTACTAGGGATTTTTGAATAGATTCAAGATCGATACATGAAAAATGCTGTCGGTTTATTCTGCTCCTTGCTGATCAAGGAAATAGCGTTGAATAGGAATTCAAAGTTGTTAAATTAAAAATAGTTGGGTAACAAGTTGGTGGCGAATGTGTACTTTGGTGGGCGGGCGGGAGAGATGGAGTCAAGGACATGCACACAATGTGGATGAAAAGAGAGTTGATTAAAAATTGGTAAAGTTTGGCAAAACTGTGTATACAAAATACAGGGAAAGTTTGCAAAGACGAAAGTTGCTAAACGTTGAGAAGGTTGTTAATGACAAACGGATACTATGTTAAAACCTTTGTATGTACATAATATTCTTTATGTAGTTTTGCTCTTTTCCCTTTCTACTGCAGTTATACAGTATAAAACGATAATACTTCCAATCTTGTAAAAATAGCAAGGCGACTTCAAGCCCAAATGGTTTACAGTGTCTTTCTGCCAGGAATATAAACTTTTTGGAGACATGTACAAATGGCAATAAAGCGTGAGTTTAGGCGACTAGGCTTGGGATTCATAAAGCGTGAGCTTTGGTGAAATTGAAATGCAGTGATGCTGAAAAATATGGCGGATATGCAGGAAGGAAAGCGAGAGCAAAACCATTTTCCATGAAATCCGATGCAGTTCTTTATGGTCCTCCGGTTGTTGAGCACATGGGAGAAAAAACGAACTGCAAGATTATTTGAAACTCCTACAACGTAACGCTACGCATTTGGCCATTGGTATAATACTACAAAACTATATCTGTTTCAGATTTCTGGGGCTGTACAGAACAACTGGAGGCAATAAAAAGGCAGGCGGAGTTGTGTGCATTTAAAGTGTAGAGTAATATACTGGTATTGGTGAAAGTATATATTTTAGTAGAGAAAGAATTTTAAGGAGAGAACAAGAGTCATTTGAGCATTTGGGTTGAACAGGGTCTGAATAATATGAGGGAATTTCACATTAGTAAAATGCAAGTAAATTATACAAGTGAGCTTGTTAGGAGAGGACGACAAAAGTAATAAAAAGCAAGGCGGGCCTGGAAAGTTTTGCTTGATTAGTCAAAGTGGAATGAAGAAGGTTTTGTGTGGATCTACAGCGGGGAGAAAGTTTGTTTGAAATGGCCCTTAAGCATTATTAGTTAAATTGTTACTGGGGCGGAGGGTGAAGAAATGAGCAAAAGAACAAGGATTGGATGGAGAAGCTCGTCCTAGACTTTTTGTCAAAACTCTGTATAAAAGTATAATTTTGCACGGGGTAATTTGTAAGAGAAATTATGATTTAGAACGGTAATTTGCTTAATGAATTGCTCCTGTTTGGATTAGACCTCCGGCGTGGACTCTCAAAGTTGCCCATGGAGCCGCTAGCCTGTGTATGAGATCAAACGAGCGAAATGAGGCTCATGATTTTTGTACGGAAATTAGCTTCTCTATATAATAATACCTTGTAGAACATGTATGGTTATTATGGATAACGTTTTGAGCGCTTACAAGGGCCCCTCTCCACACACAAACCCCATAAGGAGTTTAGCGTCCAAAAAAAGGAGAGAAGTTTTAGTAACTGGCGATTTCAAAGCGTCCAAATAGCCCACACGACTATATAGCTGAATGAGGATGATTAGAGTTTCAAGTGGTTGTTTGTTGGCTGTTATTATGGTTGGATGGCACTTGGGTCCGTGTATTCTGCAAAAGGAGGCTGAAGAGAGGCCTGACATGAATAAATATGTTTTTGGACCTATACAAGAGGCGAAATGAACTTGGAATTCAAGTGTAGCCATGATTGGAGACAAGCAATAATGTTTGTATGCGAACAAGGATTTTGTGTACTTTGGATTTGTTACGGGACTAAAAAGGCGGCTTTCAAAGTCTGCAAAATGTTGCCTCCTTCCATTTTAGCTATAGCCGATTCCAAGTGTCCGATTCTGATAGGATCGAGGAAATCGGACATGTCTTCAAGTTTTGTATGGCGTTGGAGGGGCTGCTAAAGTATATGTTGACAGGAGTAAAAGTTGTTTTACATTTCGAGGGTTGACAGGTGGATAAAGACTTGAAGGAGATTGAATGAGGGATCGACGAGAGCCGTTGTAGGGAGCGATAAAAATGTTGTTGGTCCAAGAAGGATCTGATTGCAGGTGCGTGTTTATCTCGGCTTATGGGTTCCGTTGACAGTTTTATTCGCAAGGAAGATTGAGAGGCTTGTGAAGTAGAAACTTTCTCGGAAGAAGTACAACATGCATATGGTAATGGCTCGTAGAGGAATTTGCGGACCAAGGGCGTTAGAGGTCTCGAAAAATACATCTCAAAATGGTGTCTTACCAACTTTGTTGCAACAACTTTGAAATGCTTAATGTAATTTGTTCATGTTATTTTTTACAGGCACTCCTGACATTCTGATATGCGGAAACTGCAGAGAACTCTTTACCGAGATCGAACAACTGATGGAACACAAGAAGACGTACTGCAAGCTCCGGTTCACTTGCAAATGTCACATGTTGAATGGATGCAAGCCGAGTAAGTAGCTTTTCAATTTCGGTTCTACAGTAGTAGTACGTATTCTTTCCGAAACTTTGGCTGCAGTTATTCCAAGGTCTGGGAGTTGGGCATAGCAGAATGCCAATACAAAAAGATTCAAGAATGAGAAACGGCTCGAGACTCTGACTGATTCAAAGAACTTGGAGGATAACATGTAGCTTTGTGTCTGCGTATTTTTCGGGATGGATAAATGTATTGATTTTAGCAAAGTGACAGGAGACTTGAACGAGTAAATGAGAGAAAGGGTTTCGACTCCTGTCTGCGGCAGTGAACGTTTGAATGTGTCGGGAAGATGAAAGACAGTCGGCGGCCAAAGGAAGAGCCCAAGAAAAAGAAAAAGAAGAAATTGATAAAAAGAAGGGAAATGTATATAAAAAGCCTGATTCGATGCCTGGCGACGACAGGAAAATGTTACAAAAAAAGAAGAGAGTAAAAAATGGAAGAGTGGCTTAATTTTGGCAGATGCTCTATGGAGGTTTGTCGTTAAGTTGAAGGCGAGGTGGCGGAGGAAATGGACGGGTGTTTTTATAAATTGTTATTTTAGTTTTGTGGTGGTGAAAGTCGTGAGTGAAAAGTAGACAGCCAAGTTTTGGTGTAATTCATTTTCGGTTGAGATTTGTCATGATTGCAGGTGAGGCGGGGTTAAAATGCATCACTTTTTTAGAGTTAGCAAATTTATGGTAGCAAGTTGGGAGCAGGAAAGGGATTGAAACACAACAGCTGCTGGAAGCCAAGGCTTCTTTGCAGCATCATTGATTCAGGTGTCTCTTGAGGGAAATTGCTTGGCTCACTTTTTGTATCTTCTCAAGTCTCCACGATACGAATTGGGGGAAAGCAATGTTGCGGTTCAGTGAATTGTACAAATTGAGTGAGGACAAGAAGAAGAAGAAGGATCACGAAGGTAGAAAGAGAGAGCGATGGGTATTGATGACGGGCTCAAGGCGAAATGAAAGGTGAAAGTGTGTATATATTGGACGGATTAAGGGATAAAGTGCCCGGGTTTTGTTATGCGCTCCGCTCCCTGGCGTTATGTAATGATCACAACGATAATATTGATGAAAGCTTCCAGGCCAAAACAAGACGTGCGTAATGTGGTGAGGTGTTGTGCGTGAGCGAGTTGATGAATGAAGACTGCGGCTACCCACGCTGGCTGACAGAATGAGAAAAAAAGACGGAGAAAAGTTGCAAGGCCTCTGTGAGAATCTGTAGAAATACGCCGCATTAGAGAAATAATTGAATAAATATTCCTACTAGTTTCTAATCGAAAAATTCTATAAGTGTGTATGTTGTACACCAATTTGTTAATTCAGTCCGCCACTTCTACTCATTACAGAAACGCCTGGAGAAGAACCAGCATCGCTATTGTGTTCCCAATGCAAGGATTCATTTCACTCAGCCTGGGACCTCATGGTTCATGTGCAAGCGGCGCATATGCTCAACATTTACCAGCTCAGTTCCCCCGAAAACATGAGCGGAGGCTGTGGGGCTGGAGCCAACGCTTCCGCTACCAACGGGAGTCTTGCTGGAAATGGAATGGCAAGAGATTCGAACGTAAGTAAAATACAATGCTTGCGGCTGGAGCTGCGATAGATAAAGCGTCGGGTTGTTGTTGATTTGACGTTGGTTATTAATGAATAGATTTACGTGGGACAGGAATGTAACAAGGAGGATGTGGCAGTTGCAAGTGAGCCGAGTCTAGCGTTGACAATCGGAAACGGAAATAATGACGGGCTTGTGGAAGATGGGGGTGGCGGGGCTCTGGTTCCCATAGGACACTTTCACCCACAACAACAACAACAACAACAACAACA
Source organism: Sphaeridia pumilis (assembly GCA_034698345.1). Lineage (NCBI taxonomy): Eukaryota > Metazoa > Arthropoda > Collembola > Symphypleona > Sminthurididae > Sphaeridia > Sphaeridia pumilis. Next base: position 5,103 of record JAQGBJ010002664.1, read on the forward strand.
ACAGCTCCAACATTCTTTCACTCAGCAAATGGCGGCGGCAAGTGGTGGTGGAGGATGTAGTCAACATTTACAACAGTCAAATATCCAGTCACATATGGCACCTCAGCAACATGCCTTCCTGCAACTTATCCAGCATCAGCAGCACCAACAACAACACCACCACCAACAGCACCAACTACAACTTCAACAACATCATCAAGTGATCCAACCCACAAACGCAAGTAGTAGTTTATCACCATCAAGTATATCGACTGGGACGTCGACAACGTCTCCAACATGTACCGCCACGTCTATGATGACATCGACGAGCGGAGGAGGGGATGGACAAGGTACTACTGGAATCCTTTCAGCTCCACAAACTGGATGCTGCTCAGCTGCTCCTCCTCCGGCTGCTGCTGGAGACAACCCGGCGATGACGAACTGCCTCAACGACATGTTGTTAGCGGAAAGGAGGGGGACACCTGAGCGACAGATGAATGGAAGTCTTGCAACTCATGGGAGTCTTGTGGTGGGTAATGGAGGATGTGTTCACAATAATAACAACAACAACAACAACAGCACCGCAGCAGCGGCCCCAGCAACTCCCGCCACCACCATGGCCTCAGCCTCGACTTCAACTTTTCCAATGGAAGCTTCCACACAAACTCATAATAACCTTCTCATGGAAACCGGTGGAGGGAGCAACTTTGAGGAACATTGCAGTGTAGGTGATTTTTTCTCTTTTTGGCAGCGGCCATTGACGAGTATAAACGAGCTCGTTTTTCATCCCTCCACAAGACATTATAAGAAGAAGGATGAGGAGCATTGTCGAATAGTACAGATTTTTTGACTGATATCCTCACTTTCAGAGTGGAGAAAGCAGAAATGAGAAAGTTTGTTTTTTCGTATTGTGTCAAGAGAATGCACAAATGTAGTAGCAAAGTTGAGACACAAGAAGAATATTGCTGCAGCTTCATTTTCTAAAGTACATAGAACAAGTCACTTATATATTGACTCCTGGATCCTATAGGGCAGGGCATATTGGTGATAATAGGCTGGACGCGTGACCATCGGGCAAGAATTATAGATGGAGGAATACATACATGTGGGTTGGGCAATGGGGCAAAATTCATATGGTCATGATTTACGAGTAGAAAAGTGTTCAATTTCATTTCATGGGACATAATTCTAGTGTCTTAACGACCTTATTTGGCCGTGTGATCTACTGTTATGTGCAATAGGGGGTCTCCAAATGGTGTCTTATTCAAGAAGTCGAAGAGCGGTTTCCGCGGTGGTTGCGGTCGTCGCGGCTGGATATTAAAGGCTAAAGGCAGAGGTGAAGAATGTTGGTAAGGCGTTGGGAAAAGGTGTAAATTATATTGCGGCCACCGTTCAATTGAAAGCCATCAATTGAATTAATTACTACGAAACGTGGGCTTATTATATCGCCTTAACTATCCGCATGGCCCAATGTACTAAAGGCAAACCTAGATAGACTTAACCCATGGATAATTGACAAACCTCCAATGCTATTCTAATGCCAAAATACAATATACAAAGGCACTGCAAAACTGTCGAGGATTCTGTAGGAACAGAAAGAGCAGGATAAAGAAACGTTTGAATTTATCAGCGCTGTACATTTTATAGTGTGTCATGGCTGACTTCATTTATTGGCGTGTTGAACGTCGGAGGGAAGTTTATACAGTATATATATTCGTAGGCTCTGGTAGAAGGTTCAAGACAATGGTAATTTGCTGTAGGCCTTGGGAGTATAAATGTGTTGTTGTATGTAGCGGAAGATATGGTTGTCGGAACAAGATTCGGAACAAGGAATGAGATTCCCGGCTCCAACCATGCCAAAATGAGCAAGTCTAAAAAGGTGGTGGAGAGAAGAAATATGCAGACAATAGTCGTAAATAATGGTGTAGAATGTGCTTGGGTGGCAAGAAGAGGCCGTTTGAGGAGAAAGCGTAAATGTTATGTGGAAGGCTATTTGGGGGGAAGGAGAAAGAAGAAGAAGAAGACTTGTCTTGTTCTTGGTTTAATTGGACGACTAAGGCGAGACATTTGTTTGGAAAATTGATATGACACTTGGCAGCTGTTGTTTGTACAAGTTTTGTGATAGGAACAAGACGGCCCTCTGAGAGTGAGTGAAAGAGTCCTTAGTCGAGAAGCTGTTGAGGAACAAGAAGAACAAGTAGTCGCTTTTTGTTTTGTTGCTTAAGGGTAAGTGGGAAAAAAAGTTTTTGGCAAAGGATAGTCTTTCGGAGATGGTACTTGAGTTAAAGAGACATGACGTTTTCTATTAGCTCGATAACTGGAAGAGTGTCATAGTAGCAGGAGCGTCTTTGGTAGAGTTGAGTTTTGGAATCCAAACAATTTGTATATGTTCGAAACAACAAAGCGCTTCAATTCCGATTGCCGACCTCGGATTCGAGATGAAGTCTTGGAAAGGATTTAGAGTTATACAGGGGTGATTTCAAGTTTTAATTGAACAAAAGGTGGCCACGTGGGCCTTGATCGACTGTGTGAGACTGCTGAGCGAATCGGAGGATCAAAGGATTTGGCGGAGCAAAAGGGGGTGAAAGTGTGGTGGTGAAAATCCGTCTGGCGGAAAAATCAGGGTCTTTGTGGAGTAAGCGGGTGAGGTTTGAACTGTAAGTCTGCGAAGGAAGCATGCGAGAGGAGGCCATTAAAGCTTCAATACTTTGGAGGCGGGAATTATTGCATTCATGTTGTTTACGTAGTGTCTCCAAGTTGGACATGGGTGTTGACAATGGCATTAGTAGTGTTGGCAATGGAAGGTGGTGTCTGATCATTTTTGGTTTTCTGTTGCAGTTGGTCGCGGCGATAAAATCCGAAGCGAGCGGAGCACAACTTGGAGCCGTTACAAGTGGGCAGCCTGCCGGAATTTAATCGGAGAAAAGTACCGCTCGTGGTCAAGGAAGCGGAATTTATTCAAGCATTTGTGGACGCAGCGATTCGAAGCTACTGCTAGAATCCGACGAGTGATAAGATGAAATTGGTGTTTTAAACGTTTAAGATTCTTCAATTTTGTTCCTCCTAATAAGTAGGGTCTATGGTAATCTAAATTATATTTAAGCGTTATAGGGACATCCAGTGATAGATGTGACCGATGAAGCGCATCGTTGAAAGTCGTGGGAGACGAGAAGTTAATTGTTAAGTATATAGTACATTTAGAAGCTACACTTGTGTAGCTGGGATGGACCTTGTTTGAAGTGCAACTTACTTAAATTTTGATATACATTCTACCTTGGGTTGTCCAATCCAAATGTTACTATATATTAAAAGTGCCACGAGTAAATACTGTACTTTACCATTTATTACAGTGAATTCCTTATAGCACCAGTAGTCGCCACTCCCCTTAAGTTTTGTAAATCTTGATCAGCTTTACTGTCTTCCTTTATGAAATGGGCATATTATATATATCATGAGCAAAGTAAAGTTGTATAAATGTAAAAAAATATCAAGCTATTGATGATCACCTGTATATATATATATATCTTTGTAATTTGTCGCAGAATTAGCCACTGGTACTTCCTAAAGAAGAACATTGCGTGTGTTAACGTGGTTCGTGTGTGGAACCACAGTAAAAGACCAAAGAGAATTAGGCTGTATGACAGTTTTAATTACGGATTTATATACTATTAAGTAATGCTATATTCAAGTGTCACTCGTTGTTAATCAAGTTTGGCCTATGGGTCATTTAGTGGTTTTTCTACTTACAAAAATGAAGGAATACGATAAACACTAATTCAATACTCTCGGCTCTAAAAGCTTTATAATGAGCTGGTTTTGGAATGAACATTCGTGAACTTGAGCGAAGACATGAGCCAGAAAATATCAACTGGGAAATTGGCTGTCATTGCAGCAGCCTTCAAGTGTTGTTAATGGTTTTGTTTCGGTGGAAGGTGGAAAAAATGAAAAACTGAAAAGAGTGCTATATACTTATGAGTCTCCAGAATTTCTCCGAGAAATTCGCTATTGCTGTAAAATTTAGCTGTTGATGTTAACTGATGATTGATAAGGCTTTTAAAACAGTTTTCGAATAAAGCATGATAATTATTATCAAAAAGTAAACGTGACTACTGTAGCTTGTCATTTAACCGCTAGTGGACATGATTGACTTTTGTGCTTGGCTTAATAGCGATATGAGCTGTTACGAACTATATACAATGTAGCTTGTTGAATAAAATTTTGAAATAGTCGCAATTAAAGATTTGTTAAAAGAATATGCCCTAACGCACAAACGTTTTTCGGCGTGAAGACATTCGTCTTGCTTTAGCTATCCTTGTAAAGGCGCGTATTTCAAATTTCATTTCGTAAACAATGGCAAAATCGTCAAATAGCGGCAAAGCACACAGCAAATGTTATATGCGATTTTTACTGATTTTCGGTAGAATTTTGGTTTGTGTTCTAAAATAAGCATAGCCGAAACATTACTGAAAACATAAAGTTGATTGAGTTTCATTAGGGGTTCCATCGGTATTTTGCGGCACCCAGCGAAGTCAAGATGGATACAACAGGTGATGTTGCAATTACGTGTAAAGTGCCACGAGAAGGAGGATTAGTGGGGGATCACACCACGGCAACTGAAAACACCGAAGGTTCAAACGAATCTACTATCGAAACTGATAATGTCATAGATCCATCCACTACAGCTGATGTTGTCGAACCAGTTGTGGAAAAGATTGAAACTGCTGAAGAGAAGCTGGAAAGAATTAGAGCTTTTTATGACACGGAACTGAGCAGACCTGAGCTGGAGTGCAAGGGACCTCCGGTCCAGTGGACTCTGTTAACATGTCAGGAGTATTACCAACAACAATGGTACGGAAATAGGGGACAAGGCGAAGGTGCTTATAACAACGGTCAGTCGAGGTCAAGCCAAGTGGCCGAAGATCCGAAAGATGCAAAGATCGCTGAGTACTTTGGGGAAGAGCTGAATCGAGAAGAGGACAATGAAACCGAACCCAGGCAAGAAAGAGAAGAATCCGAGGGTTCTAGAAGTGGAAGGGGAGACAGTGATAGCAAGTATCGTGGTTCTATGAATCGTACCAATTCCACTATTGGCGTAATTCATGAAGAACCTGAAGTCGAGGAAACAATTGATTCTACTGGAGGAAATGAAGCCGAAAAAGCGTCCAAGAGATCGAAAAAGAAAGGCGGTATTGTAACGTCAACGAAGGTAAGGCATCTGACATTTCATCTGCAACCTGATAAATTATTATGGTATAGTTGTTGATGATTTGGTTTACAGGTAATGATAAGACACCTGCCAAGAAATCTTCGTAAACAAGAGTTTCTAGACGTTCTGGGTCCTATTCCGGATCACACGTTCCTCTACTTTTGCTCGGGCTACTTTCTAAGTAAAGTGGCTGGAAAAAGATCGACTGGCTACTGCTCCATCAACTTTTCTCAACAAGAAGACGCTGACATGTTTATCAACAACTATCGGTTTTTTGTTTTACGAGACGAAAAGGGAAATGATCACTTCGTTTCAACAGATTTTGCAATTAGTCAGCGGATTCCAAAAGTATCGAATTCAGTTGCAATGAGACAGACTGACATTTATGACTTGGAGAAAGATTCAAGATATCAACAATTCAAGAAAAAGTACGAAGCATCGCCTGGAGTTTTAGGAAAAGAAGTGAATCCTGATGGCACAGTCACCGCAGATACCCTTTTGAAGGAAATCGAAGAGAAAGGTACCAAGAAAGGTCAGTGGATTGGACGTATGTCCTTCATCAATGCTGACTGGCGAAATGATTTAAATTAATTGTTTTTTCAAAATCAGATAATTCACAACTGACGCCCTTACTTGAGTTTTTGATCAAAAAAGCAAATGTCGATAGTGAGAGCAGGCGACTTAAAAGGGAAAAGTTAAGGGAAACTGAGAGGGTGAAAGCTGCAACACGAAAGGTATGAAAATGCTGAAATTGTTGTTGCTGCAAATGGAAAGTAAATTTACTGATTAATATTTATCATAGGAGAAAAAACGGGAGCAACGCCGGGAAAAAAACAAAGCCAAAGATAAGGAGCTTCAGACGAAAGACAAGGGTTCTAGTGGCCATGTTGTAGACGGTGTTGAGTTGATCAGACGGGTAATTCAACAGCAAAATTTGAGTTAATGCGTATGAATGTTTGGTTCATTTCTTTTTCAATTTTGTAGAATAAACCGGAGTCTGCACCAAGTGATAGCAATAATGTAAGATCAGGACGTCAGGATGCAAGCACTCGAAATAGTCAGCCTAAGAAGACTGGTGACAGACTTGCTTCTAGTGACACGAAAGAACCCAGGAAAGACCAAAAGGAAAGAAATGCTGCAGACACACCAAACAAAAGCAGGAGAGGCGAACGAAGATCTGGTGACAAGAGACATACAGGACCGAAAGCGAAATCCGAAGCACCAGCGGCTGAAGTAGAATCTAAAACTCCAAAGAAGCCAGTTAAAGTTGAAAGGAAAGAAACAAACCCAGAAACCACTACCGCTGCTGGAGCTAATGTTGAGAACTCCTTGCCTGAAAAAAAGAAGGTTGTGAAGAAGATAGTTAAAGTAAAGCGGATTGTCAAATCGACATCTTCGGACACAGTAGGAGCTGAAGAGCCTCGAGCATCTTCTAAGCCTGTCGAAGCTAGAAAGCCTCATTCGGATGTGCCCAAGGAGCCAAACGCGAGTTTAAGAGTTTCGTCTGAAACATCAGACAATGACAAAAATGCTGAGGGAAAACGTAAGCGCTCAAGACCAGACATTCAGATTTATCGCCCTGGTAGTCTGCGATCCGGCCAAGGATCAGGCCCATCCCGCTCCAGTGGCCAAGATAAGAGCGTTGGTGACAAAAGGAACTCAGGATCTTCCAAGCAAACGGTCAAGGAACCTGTAAAAGAAAAGTCAGCGGAATCGAAGTAATGAAGAAGAGACTGAAACAAATGGTTCTTGAAGTTCCTTTTAATCTGCTATTGTATTGGCAACGTCATGTTTGAAGAATCAAATCACAATTGTGAAAGTCCTTGTGAACATAAATTTGTTTTTAAAGGTACAAATATTTTGAGCGTCTTGATTTCTTCTTTTTTGGTGAACGAGTTGTTGTAGTATATGATTTCTGGTAGCTGGCACCAGATCCAACTTCAGTTTTGCAGTTCGATTGGTTCACTGGAAACATATAATCTAGTTCCACGTTGAACTTCGACAGCTTTTCCCGTAAATAGTCTTCAACTGTGGGGTCCATCGTTGTATTCCTTCCAAGGATGAAAGATGACAAAAATCTCTTTCCGGGTTCTGGGTCAGAACAGTGCAGCAGAACCAGAAAACTGGAGTAATCGGTATCAAGAACGTCAGTGAAGTATACGACCTTAGCTGTGCAATTCAAAGGGATCGATTAATTTAAGCATTAGCCATTGCCCAAATATTGTCCTTGTATGTTACCCCTTCACATACAGCGAGGTTCAGTGTGACGCCAATGGTCAGGTCTCCTTGGATCTAGTATTGTCCAGGTCATGTTTCCTAGTTGTTTGTCTTCCCGAGGATCATCAATGAATCTGAAAAATCTTAATGTTTCTCAATCTCGTCTATGGCTATGGCGTAGAAGTTACACAGCACGAGGGGATAGTGTATTATTCACGTACGTATACTTTAAGTTCATCACCATATCCATACGTCCATTAGCGAACCGGAAGTCAGCTTCCATGCACTCATAAACCAACACTTCCTCGGAGCTGGAATAATATTGAGTTACATACCATGTTCCCAGTATCTGAAATCAATAGTTTTTTCAGTATTTTCCGGAAACAGACAATGACGATTTAACGAGAAAATTTGTAACCTCAAATATAGAAAAATTCCCCAATGACTTCACTTCAGGGCAAGAAGTCAACGTTTCTTGGGGTAGGTCCAGCTTTGCAGCGTCCGGGACTTCATGAGAGTGGCCAGAATTTTCGGATTTTAGGTTGCCCGGAACTGCACCAACAGCGAGGGCTACCGACAAGAGAAGACAGTTTAGCACCCACATGTTTGAATTTTGCTAAGAAACAGCGAGACTTAAACAGACAGCAAATAGCTCTGAAGTTCGCAGTGAGAAACATATAGGGTAGTTTATCAGTAGCAATATCCTGTTTCCGGCGCAGCTAAAGATTATACCGTGAACAATTGCTCTAAGCACGTATATGAGCTTTATTGCGAACAAAGCTAAGGCACAATTGTGGTTGTATTAGGCAAGCACTTAAAATTAAGTTTTTAAGTACATATGTTGTATGAATGAAAAAGGTTGATCACAATTATGACGTACGATTTACGATTAATAGAAAAATGTATTCATGTATACCAAGAACTTGAAGGATCAGATTTGCTAAACCGTCTAATACACGGAAGGTCTACAGTAGTTACTGAACATGATTATGTTATACCATTTTGGCCGAATGAAACAATAGTTACGAAAGTCTTAAATTAATCAAATGAGCTAACACATTAATAATACAGAAACTGACTAAGATGCATGAATCGCAAATATTCGTGAAGGTTCACTTTAATAATCGTCCGAGTCAGAGTCATTTCCCTTTCCACCAAGTTGTGACATGAGGTTATCTCGTACTTTTTCTTTGGGGTCTCTTGTGATGCTCGTTTTCACAGCACCGGTCTTTCCGAGCAAGTATTCAAATTCTGCAAAAATCAGGATAAAGTTTAACAATTATCCTTTTCGAAACCATAATTTGAAAGCAGCTTGTGTTGCTCCTCACCATCCATTGTCAAGTTCGTGCCACGGAGCGACTCAGGTCCAATGTACTGTTTTTTCATCTCACCCTCGTAGTAAATGAAGAGAGTGGGAACGTTCTTATCCGGGTAATTTGGGATGCAAACGGTAGATATGCTTTTTACGAACTTCGTCATCGGGAATTTGGCCGCTAGGACTTTCATGTACTCCGTCAACAGCGCACACGTGGGTATCCTTGAAATAGGTTAAACGTATATATATTTTAGTTTATTGGAGTTCTACTAATGTGCCTAATATGAGTCATTCAGTAGACAGCTCTCCAACTCACCCCTGCTTGTAAAGCAAAAGAACAACCCAGATTCCTTCACCGGCTTTGTTGATCTCTTTGACGTAGTCCTGAGCCGATATCTCTAATACTTCACCAAAGTGGGACTTAGCTAGCTCCGCTTTCATCTCGGCTAATCGCTTGTTTTTGTATTCCAGCAATACGCGTTCTTCTTCTTCGTCCTCCAGTTCGTCCAATTCGTCCACACTGAGCTTCTCTAGTTGGCGGCCTAAAAACAAACGCTACATAAACTCAAATGCCACTAGAGTCACCGCAGTCCTTATATGGTCATGAAATGAACCAAAGAATCTAAAGCCTTCAAAGGGAATCTGACCTGCAGTTTTCTCTTGAATGGTGGATTCCAGCATGCTAACGATATCTTCTTCGGTGATTTCTTTTTCTTTCTTTTGAGGTATGATGCCATGACGCCGCAAGGCATCATTCCATTCAGTATCTTCGCTAGGGTTCTGAAAGTAGTAACAATTTTCAGTTTTAGCTTTGCAAATCCAAGCTTTAAATCGAACAACTTGAACTTCAAGATAACAATTACCTGCATTTTGCCTGGTACGGATGAAAACTGTAATCTGTATCGGGATTTCGTTCAGATATGTAGAAACAAGAGACCGGAAGTTATTTTCCCTTGCAACTACAAGTAGAAGTTCATTCTCCCGAAAAGCACGAAAAATTCTTGGCAAATCGTCAACAAGCTGAATTTCCCTACCGACTCCGAATGAAGAATGACTAATCGTACATCGCACGTGTTCGTCATAACCAAAACAATTCACAATACTTGTACAGTATGAAGTGTACGCATGTTGTCAGTTCTGGTTTTTAGTGAACAGCACACATTATTTAACGATTTTGCTAAATTTTTAGCTACAGTTGGGTTTAATTGGTTCTTCGTGAAGAATTGCAAAGTGACGAAGATCTTCCAGGGCTTCACGTTGCAAGAAAAGTGGCTGGGACCCTAGATTTCACAGGATACACGTTTGTCATCATTTATAAACGGTAACTTTGAGCCAAAGTTTGACAAAACTGAAGAATGGACGAAGAGGATTCACCGGAGGCAATTCAAGGGCAAAACAAGCCTGGAAAAGGTTAGGTACCTGGGTATCAAGGATACCGTGCTAAGTGAGAAGATCTTATTTTGTACGAATTTGATAGGGTAAAATGGCCCGCTGGCCATCACAGTTTTATACTTTGATGGCAATGGTGGCCCACTTCGTTTTGGTCCAAAGAAAAATTGGCAAAAGAGTAAAAAGCAGGTTTGACTTTTTAGCCCGTGGATCCTCGGTATCGGATCACTGGTGTTTTCTAGAACCGGAAATGCAATGCTATTAAATGGCAACTAAACA
>JAQGBJ010002665.1:0-15486 GCA_034698345.1 Sphaeridia pumilis
TTAAGACCCGTCAAAGTCGAGCTCAGCAACAAGGAAATCAAGCAAGACATCTTGAAGAAGAACATTCAAAAAAGAAAACAAGGTATCTTCTTCACCGTCACACCAGATCTGCCTAGAGAAAAGATAATCGAGGGGAGGCTTTTGCGGACCGCATCCAAGATTGCAAAAGAAGCTGATCAAAATGTCGAATTCTTCGGTGGAACCCTAACAATCAACAACACTGACTGGAAGTCAACTAAGTACTATGAAGAAGCCAAGCGCGTCATATCTAGGGCGGATATCAACAAAGCAACAATCAAGATTACCAAAGGAAGTGAATCAAATAGTAAATAACATAATGTAAATGCTTCAAAATTCATCAATGTAAATGTAATCAAACCTACCGATACAATATGTTACTCTATCAAAGCTATGCACTCGTAAAACGAGAAATGAAAACCTAATGTGTCTAACTATATCAAATCTAAGATGTAATCAAAGTAGAATCAATGTCATACTCCTATCAATTTATTTATTTTAAACAGTGATTAGAGTACACAGACCGTTGTTAAAACTCGAGTTCAAAATATGTAAAGATCTTTTGCAGCAGCCAATTGTGCTGGAAGGCAAAATAAACTTTATATATATAGCAAAATTTAATTACTATTTTGATTCAGCTGGTTCGAAGAAGTTTCTTGTCGCAATTTGAGAACTGGTTTCTAGTTCTCCAGAACTCATGAAATAACCAGTTTGAACATTTAATTAGAGAAGGCGCAATTTTTTATCGTTTGATACTTTTGCAAAAATTATTAACAGCAGGATGTGTAGCATTAGCTCATGCTGAAACAGCGATCAGCTTTGTTGCGCAAAATTTCTAATGGAAAATACGGACTTGATAGCAGACCCTAATTGTACCGAAATGAACACTGCTAACCTACAAATATACTTGACGCAGTATCACCCGCACCAGCTTTCACCCCAAGGTCAGCAATAGACTTGCCACTTTGGTGAAAACAAAATCAACAAAGATCAGGACGGAAAGCCTTTCAAGGACATGGAATTGACCAACCCGAATTCCTTCGTTCCTGATTGATCTAATGCGCATATACATCAGCCTCGCCCTATCACGTGTTTCTGCATCGACATTTGTCTTCCGAATCAAGCGTTTGAGGACGTTTCGCTTGAGCTCGTCCATGAGCGCCTGCAATCGCCAGCCTCGCTCATAGGTGATTCCGTAAATGACCACAGCATAAATTCCGCCTAGTAAATTGAGGCAAACTGTTGGTAAGCTACCGTTGCGATAGAAAGCAACGACTGTGAACAAGCACAAGACGCTGCTTGTCAGGAAAAATTGTTTGTAGCAAAAGATTACGCTGGAATGAACAACGTTCATTCGCCGGACCAAAATTTGTTGTTGCCGTAGCTCCATATACCAAAAGTAATCCGACGCATTCCCGGACCTGCTTCAAACGTGTCATTTTAGAGAGCATAACAACAGAGTCTAGATTGCTATTTTATGTATCACCTGAGATTTTCATTTCGAAGAGACTCCAAACAAAACTCCATTTCCGTATTAAGATACTCCAGCTGCTTGATTTGAACATAGAAAGTAAAAATCAACGGCGCATACGCTGTTACAACACAAAAAGGTTCGACTGCCACAGCAGATCCACAGTAGATGAGCCAGTCCTTTAGCGTTTGCGGACCTTGGCCGCTTCGATCGTACCAGAAGTACAGATGCAGTGGCATTGTGGGGATATAAATGAGAAAAGTGACGTAGAAGCAATTAGCAGCAACAAGGACCTGGAGCAAAATCGACAAAAGTACTTGCTGCTTTGTCAATTTTCTGGATTTCATTTCCGGTTCGAACTGATGAACTCGAGTCAACAGCCAGGCCGAGAGCTGCGGTTCTTGCCCGAAGTATTGATGGCAACTCATCATCGACGATAAAAGGGCACCAATGCTTGCCATGTGGAACGGCAAAAGGTCCAACTTTATTTCAGCTGAAGGCGCAGACAGTGACAGAATCAAAGTTCCTATCCAATGGACAGCGAGGGCAGAACGTAGCAGAAAGTGACAAGTGTCGAATATGAGACTTGCTTCGGCTGGACGAATGGCGCCTGTCGCTGATTCCACATTAATTGGAATCGTGTTTAAAAAAGACAGCCGCTTTAGCATCAAGAGACTTCGGCGAGTTGACGCTTCGGCTGAAATGTACTTTCGATACATAACGAATTCGGTTGGTCTATTCCAACTTCAGCAGATTTGTCAGTAGCTTGTGAAGTTTAAGTTTCAGCAAGATATGCTTTCACCTTGGAAATGTAGGGAGAACTAACGATTTGAGTGGTTCCTGAAAATATGTCTGTTTAATTTAATAGGATAAAAGCACATTTATTTTGTTTTCTGAAGCTCAATTAATTTTATGTGATGTATCACACGTGTGTTTGATTACTCTGAAAATACATGTTAAACACTTATACAGCCGCAAGTATCAACTTTGAAGTCGAATTTGCTTGTTGAGTAAAATTATTCAATTGAGTTGAGTCTTCATTTTTTCGTCTGTCTGATATCATTGTGTATATGAAAGTAAGCCATTTCGTGCAAAACGCTTTCAAATATTCTTGCTGTCCTTAACGATGATTATATTTTGACTGCTTTCTAGTTTATTGGTTCAAGTAATCTATTGAAAATTGAAATCATGCCTAGGTACAAATTCCTATTTCTTTCTTTACTAACTGCTACGAAACTGAAACTCTTCTGCCACTATCAAACTTCCACATAATCAAAACATTTTTTCTCTACTTATGCAGTTAGCAGAAACTATTACTAATTACTCTATTTCTTCAAAAAGAAATGGTTTAAAAATTTGCTGCCGCAAATAGAGCTTTATTCGAAGGATATGGCATAGTCACATTAAATCGATTATTGATTGCTCAACAACAGAATTCAGGCAAATTTGATTTCAGATTTATACTAATTGTCTGACCAAAACTAAAGATAGCCGGGTCTCCCATATTGTTAGCGCCTGCTGCATCCACGTATACGACGGCACTTCATAAGTTCCTCGCTCCAATAGTGGCACGTTTCGCAATGGAAACTTCGAGCGTTGGCGGGTGCACCTGGTGAAAAAATGTTGTATGTAGTAATTTACTTGTTATACGCTAAATCTCAGATTAACATTTATATTCCCCTTTTTAAAACTTACACAAGCCTGATCCGCTGCAATCTGGGTTGTACTGTTCCGTGTACTGGCATCCATTCTTGTCGCACCGGACTTCTAGCTCCCGAAGCGCTGGAAGACCGTCATCTTGTGTTTCAAAGTTCTTGAAATGGATTGAGAAATTCCGACGAGGGGAGTCTCCAAGACCTTCGTAGTTGTCTGTCATGTGCAAGTGTCTGCAGAGATCCTTGATGAACAAAATAACAAAACATTTTAGTTTGCGAATTTTAACCCAATTTTAAACTATTTTAATGCCGAGTCTTCAATTTACCTCACTTCCATCAGATGACCGAACAACACCGATGAACAAGGCCGTCATAAGCACAGCAACTTTAAGGATAGCCATTTTTGTAACAGTTTGCAAACTCAAAGACCAGGTGTAGCTTAATCTGCTTCTAAATACTTACTGAAACTTTCCAGCGAATTGTTGGCTTTTATACACATGTGTGGTTCAACATGCCATTCCTAAGCAGGTCTTGGATAACCACGAAATAAATAGCAGTCACAATGCTGAACAAACTATACAGGATCTTTGCTAAAAATTTGGCGTACATGTAACGAGCTTCTGTTACTGCTTTGATTAATTCGCGTCTTTATGACCGGTTTGCAAGTTTCTGTCGAACAGTTCTTCAGAACTAGAAAAATAACTTGTACGTTTTTTGTTTAACAATTCTCCAGAACCCACAAACAACTTGTTTCAGAATTCGTTTACGATGTTATATTAACAGTGCGAGTCACTTTTTTCACGAATGGACAATATTTATAGTAGCGCGAGTGAAGAAATTGTTTGATGACATTCCTCAAATTGTCGGACTAAAATATTCCAATAGCTGCTGTATTTCTTCTTGTAGTTTATTCTCAAGGCACCCAAAAGAGCCTAATTTTGATAGTCAATTGCTGGGTAACATGAACGCAAACAATATTTATATTTGCGTTAAACAGATTTCGTTCGGTAACTAACACAACCAGCTACTACTAAAATTAAGTGTGATTTTCTTAATTCTGAATTCACTAGCACACAACAAAATTGCAACTTTAAGTACGGCATACGATTAATGATTGTCTCGTGTTTTTTCTTAAATTACACAGCATTTATAAAATTCGTCAAAAATTTCCAAGCAGTCTATAAATACTCTCGACTCTGCATCCCTTAATTTAATATTTCTACATTAGCACAAAATATATACTGACATAACATGGCGTCTTTTCCACTTGATACAACTTCACCCACATCATCCAACAAAAATTTTATCGGGTAGGTAATAATAAAATGACTCGGCAATATTCGATATCGAAAGGCTATTCTATCATAGGGCGTAATCATCGTCATCTTTTTCTATTGGCACAAAAGGAGAAATTCGGATACAGTAGGCAGTGCAGCGATAAGAATCTTGTCGGGTCCTCTTCCTCCGAAAATCCCTTGACGTCCAGGATATTCTCGTAGTTATCGTACCGGACGTAGCTGAAGGTAACCTGAAACAAATTTCATCAGACAATTAGTAATTGCTCTCAATACATCATCATTATCAGTTTCCCCGAAAAATTAAACAAACACAAGACTTGGATCAAACAAAATTTCCCGCATTTACTCAAACAATAATTTGTATTTCCTGTTGCTGAAGTCTTTACGTGCCCAACAATATATACCAAACAAATGCTCTATTTAAATTACAAGTTCCAGTGCACACCTGTTAATTGCTTTTTAATCTCACCCTCCATCAGTCATCAAAAAGCTAATGAGTTTCCGATCAATCTTCTAACACCTCCTATACTTTCCATCTCAGCCGATGTTTAATTATATCATTTCCAATCGAATGTCATTCTCTAACTTTGGACTTGACGCCTTGAGCTAGACTTCACACGCACTATTTGAACATCAAATTTTGGTCTTCCAGAAGTAGCAATTTAATGATGACTTGGCATCACCAACTCCATCTTTGATTATTTATTGTCCGGTGACTTTTAATCACCAATGCATATAAATACCCACGTGTCTCTCGGCGGAGCTCATTACAACTTGGGAAATTGAACACTGCAAAACCATTACATTGTCTCTCTCATTGTAATTACATGCACGTCGTTTAATCGTCTGGCTATCATCCAACATGGTCGTCGTCTCCTCATCTTGACATCACTTGACGTCAACTTTTTCACACTCTGAATAGTAAATCATCCCCTTGAACAAATGCACACTGCCATTTTCAGACTGATGACTTGTATTGTTTCAAAAGTAGATACTCAAGAATTCTAGTTGAGAACCGAATTTCAGAAACAGGCCACAGCAACTGAATCATTAATCAGCTCTTCACAGCCTTCATCAACATGTTGGAATGCTTCGATATTTATGGACATGTAACTCTAAGAATACTAAAAACTAATGGTTCAACCCCCTGCAGAAACCAACCCTCAAAGAAGGTGGAGGCACCACACTTACGAGTCATTAGGCATTCTGTAAGCAATCAATACTCAAAATACCACCGACTCCCAGAAATTATTAACGGCCTCCAGGGTGGAGAAACTATACGGCGAAATACAAGTGTTAACTTGTACACTTTGGTAATTATCAATCGATAACTTTTGTAAAGTCACTCCAGATGCTCAAGTATAAATTTAAATTCCTACAGTTTTAAAACGCCGTGCCACTAACTGTTAACGCCCAAAACGGATTTCAAACCGAAGTATCTCCGAGACACACGACCGAAACCGATTAAAATCTGACCTCCCTCGATTTCCATAAGCTGTAAAGGGCCCGCCTTGCGCCTGTCATTTTCCGGTGTTTCATAGCTAAGAAACGAACTTGTAAACTGCGGATCAAATCCGATTAATCTTCGATAGGTGTCTTGATGATTTTTGAAATGGTCCATCTTTCCGCTTTGATAACGACACCCGGCCGTAAAGCTATTTATAAGCCGGCTTGTGTTCCACCTCTAACAATAAATTCCTTACGGCTACTTACGTCCGACTTTGGTTCTTTGTCCTCCGACTTGTATACAATGATTATTATTCGTTTTGTATAGTCACTTGATTATTACGCGACTGACTGTCCATCCTACGTTGCCACTGGCTAAATAAGTCTTGATGCAACTTTCTTTCTTCCAGTCCCGACCACGTCATCAAAAATCCTTTTGCTTTTTTCCATTGTTACTATTGTTGCAATATCTCCTCTTGTATTCGACAATCACACGGGATTTGTAGCGGCAGTCCTACTTGACAATGGTCTCAAATGCCTTTGAATCCTCCCTCACTCTTTTTACATGGCCTCACAATATGTTTATAATATTGTCGTCCTCCAGGGCGATCAAACCTTAATTACGTTCTCAAAACTTTTGATCCAGGGCTTGTGAATGTACACACGCTTGTTAACATTTTTTTAACAACTCACCTCTGTACTAGCACTCTTGATATCGATGAATTTCATGGTCTCAAAGTGGGAATGGAGCGTCGGGATGACTGTCAAATTTGTCCCGAGAAGGTGTCCTGCAAGAATCAAACAAAAAAGTTGGTCAATACACCAATAATTATAGACCACAAGCCTCCTATAATCTAAACTTGAGAAGCTCGTCTTCAAGCAAGCTTTGGCTGCAAAGGCTTTTATTTCTTCAACTCACAACTTGATCAAGTGCCTTTGATCCAACCAACAAGGTGTAAGACACCACCCATCCGTCCGTCAATCCACATTAACATTATATTTTGTGTTCCCGATAAAGAACATTTCTTGTTCGTCATCATCATCATGGTCGTCGTGTGCATCTTGAAAGTCATCATCGGGCTTTTCGACAACCCCTAATTTGCCCACCCCTGACCACATTCCTCGCCCTGTACTTCTAATTCTGATCGGAACGCATTTTAATTCAGAGCCAATTTTGTAGGCTAAATCTTCCTACTCGCTTCTAGAATTTATTTATCAATCTCTCTCATAAATACTTATCGATTCTTTTATTTTTAGTATTCTCCTCGACAGCTCTCCTCGTTGGCGTCCAAAAGGGCCGACGACGGTTTTTTACCTCCAAGTACTGAGCACATTCCCCGCCCCCACCCTCTCTCTATCTTTCACAACGATGCATCATCGTTAATTGTCATTCTGTAGTTTCAGCCGGCCACTGTGAAATATGCCTCGCCCTGCCGGCCTCCGCCTTACGTTCCCATCGTTTTCGTCTCACTCTTTCTTAAAGTAGCTTTTTGACAACTGAAATTGATGATGGCAACTTCGACGAGTTCCTACACTATATTCGAAGCTAATATTTTTTTTCGAAGATTTTACTTGTACAAAATAGCCCGGTAACAACAATCGAAGGCCACCGTAGCCTACTAAGGTTCTGAAGTAGCCTGAAGAAGCCCGTCTTCCATCGCCTGTCAATCCAACTTTACATTCTATCCGATTGTTCTTTCCCCAATCTCAGCACGTGCACATTAAACGATATATATAACTTTCAATGCCAGAATTTTACAATAGAACCGTGTAGGCAAGTAGCAACTCCCGAGTCGACGTCCATCATCGAATTCGATGGCACTTTCGATCGCTGGCATGCAACCGCATTAAACTGCATCTCATCAAGTTGGGCTTGAGGCAATAGTAGTAATAATAATAGTGTTTCTAATTCCAGTTGGCGTCTCCTGTCTATCTTGGATTCGAAACTGTGGATTCGGCTCTGGCATTCGATCAAAGACAATCGATCGACGGCACCTTCATGAAGTCTGTGCCTAATTACACCTTGACTCTAAACACACTAACGAACTGGTTTCGAATTCTAAATTAGAGGCATATTTCCATTCTCCAGTATATATAAAATGTATAATGTATAATTACTGTGCCCTGGCGAGCTACTTACCAACAATGTATCCGACGGTAACATCATCAGGCAACTGGATCTCATCGCAGACTTTGATGAATTTGCCCCCACTGCAAGTAACCAAAAGAACAATAAGAAATTAACATTGCTTCTAAAAATACCTTTGTATCATCATCGTTTTGTCAGCCCACGTTTCATTACGTAACGTTACTTACTGTACCACCTCGGAACCTCGATTATTGATGAAGTCTCCCCGAGATTCTGACAGGAGTTGACTTTTTTCTCATGCACTATTACCTGTTGTACTCTATGCTTTTCTCTATGTCTCCTCCTCCACCTCCTCCTCCTTCTTCTTCTCCTGCTGATAGTTTATCTTTTTTCAGTACCGTAAAAGCAGGTAATGATCCGACAAAATTCTTTTTCTTGCTTCAGGTCTCGATCGTTTTTTAGAATCCCATTGTGCCGTCATAGAGTCAACGGAAAGGTCCGCTATTGTTTTCCAATTTCCCTTCCATACTTACACGCTTTAACGTTCACCTTCCATTCCGGCGCAGACTCCTCAAACTCCTTAATCGACAATCATCGTCTTCATCTTGTATCATTGTTCCGTCATGGATCCAACCCGACTCGACTTTTATCAAACAAGTGGCGGCGGTTCGAATGGTGCCTTACGAACCGCCGTCATCAACTGATGGATGAACCTCCATTACTGACTTGGGCCTCTACGCCTCCAGCTAATGCATCAATTCACCTGATTGGATTCACTTCTTCTTCTTCTACAACCAAATATAGAACCGAAAGCTCATCTTCCGATGACGTTGAATTAAAGGCACCTGCGTGCCGTTGTTGGAAAATGTGGGCTTCAATCTTCCAGTAAGTAACGTTACGTAACAGTATATACGGACGGAGAATAAAAAAATACAAACTTGCTTACCTCGCCTTAGGGCTCATTCGGGTAGCCAATGCCCTGCTCAAACAGAATCCAGCACCACCTGTAGCAAACCAAAAGGAGGCTTCTTCCTGCAATAGGAAATAAAAATTTCAATTAGCACACCTGTGTTTTCAAAGGTTCTCATTTTTGCGTATTTAATTGCAGCAAGCAAAAGCAAAGCCTGGAGGCTGGAATTGAACTTAAAAATATTTTGGTGCGCCATCTGGTAGAAATTAACCTGCGGAGGGTCCAATTAAACTTTTTAAATTGACAGCGGCGGAAACTCTTTCCGTAATAAATGCCGTTTGAACTTGCCCGAAGCTAAACAATTCTAGTTTCAGTAGGCTTTTGTTTCCAGTTTCATATGAAAATCACCATGAAAAATTGGTACAAATTCAAGGCTTTCTACATCTCTTCCATGTCGGTAATCTGATTCACATGTTTCATGTATTCCAGAAGGTCTTTTTTTAAGTTTTGATGGAATACAGTTTCTTATTGTTCTCCACAAATCAGTATAAAATATTGTTCACCCTCTCGCATTGTAATGCATTGAAATGAATTTTCATTTGACCGTAAAATATTACTGATAATTGCCTTCAGTTACAGTAACAAAGATTTCAGAAGCATGTACAAGAATAAAATTTTAACCCTTTTCTTTGTTGAGGTCCAATGCCTTCAGGACCATTGTTGCTTATATCCAGAAATCTCTTGTCAGCTTTATCACCTCGGATATATTATTCCACTTCCGTATATTCACTGTGAGTAGAGGAACTGGTTAGTGCTTTTGAACCTTTCTTAAGATACGGCTTCGGGCCATAAAACACAATATTTTCAAGCTATCTTGAAAGTATCTTGTTTCTCGTATGCTCCAGGAATATTTTTCATGGCCAAAGTTGCGTAAGGCAGGTCAGGAGAAATTCCAGAACCAAAGGCTATTTGAGGCCGTCAAGGGTAATCAGATGTATGCTTAATGCATTAGCGCCTTTAAGGTTTTAACTTTTCAAAAGTTGATGTAAACCCATACGGAAGAGATAAGATAATTTTTGGATGCGTCTGCCTCAAGCCTTGTATATTCTTCAACTATCTGCTGTCTCAGACTCCATTCCTGAATATTTTAGCTTCCAGGTAAAAATCTTGATTTTATGACGTAATGTTACAGCTCTCTAAATATACGGTTGGTTTTAGAAACGCTCCGCAATCGCTATGTCAAAATACACCTGCAAGCTGCTCTGGACCTTCTTCGAAGAGTCACTTCAGGACATTCGTTTAAGTAAATCAGCTTGGCCTTCGGCGGTGCTTCCGAATTCGATTTCCAGCTGGCAACTTTCTCAAAGTTCTGAGCTTTTTTAAAATGTTCAATTATAAAATTAGCATTTGCAGCTCCAGGCTTTCACCGACTCGGTCAGTTTTTGAAGAACTTCAGACTCCAGATCGCGTGTCCATCTTTTGTACTTCGGAACGCTTGAAACCGCAAGTTTGTTCTACTCCTTAGTTGACTTGGTATCTGCTTTACATCAATTTCCAGTAAACCACAACCTCGTGTACTTTACCTGTCCGCCCTGTAACTATAAGTAAGTACGTTGCTTAATGGGCCAAAACCCATGTGTTTTATTCTAGTTTTTGTGGTGAGCGGCGTCTTTCTGGAAAAATTCTCCATGATACCTCAGGCCCGGAGTCATTTAACTTCGAAGCCTCCGATCATCATTACAACTAATTTTGCCCGTCCCCTATCATCTTTTGCCCATTAACATATAATGATGATCCATCCATCCGAGACATGATTTTCATTTCCACAATTATCTTTTGCTCATCGTTTTTACCTGTTTCTTCAGGATCGCTAATAGCATTACATCAAATTACCTGGAACAATATGCCTTTGTTTTTACGAAACTCTCACTCTCAACCAGTGACTCCAGCAGGTAAGGAAGAAACCTTCCTTAAATTATCCAGAAATTCATCATCTCATCATCAAGTTTGCATCCATTGTCATAACTTTCCCATAGAAAAATTCTGAAACCAAGCCCAGGAGCCTGTGGGAACCTTACGGCTCCCACATAAATAAACTGCAATTTATCCAGAGGTTCCATTGGATTCTCCAGCATACCCGACTGTGAAGGCTCATGTACGGATTTTCTTTGAAGGAATCCACGTCGACTTTCACAAAGCTAATGGCCGGTTAGGTGACATAAAATGATTGCTTCGAGTACAAATTGCGTGACTCCTGCCAAGACCGTTTTATTTTTTACCTTCCCACAACAACACCTTTATCTTGGTCTTCTCCAGCTCCGCTAACAACAACAGTAAAAGCATCTTCCTCTTGTTTTCCTCGTTTACACGCAACGTCTTTGAGGACTACGGTCAACAAGGTAACATTCTTTTGCCATGAGCAAACTACCTTTATAATGGCTTTTTACCTGCGGTTTACCTGTCCTCTCTCCTGGACATGTTCCACGTATCTTTAAAGCTTCTCCCAGATGAATTCCACAGCCTCTCTCGCTTTTCAAGTACTTGAAGAAAGACAATTTCGTATCTCCTCGCTATAATCCACCGGTTCCATTCTCCTGTCCAGCCACACGATTGTCCAATTCCCTACTCTTACCCGGCTAATCCGGCGCTCGAGCGTAAAAACTGTGTTCAAGTAGACACAAACGTGATGCAACTTTTACAATGTGCCGCCTTTTTTACAAGGGTCTTAATGCTCCATTTTCTAGTTTTTCAACTGACTAAAGAAGGATGCTCCCAATAAGCCCAATTTATGCCCATTATCAATGACAATTATACCAATTTGAGTAGCCCACGAAACTATCTGTTTCCGTTCCGGCTGATCAACAGGTCCAGAATAACAATCGAAAAAGGTGATTGTTACAGTGCTGTTTGTATACAGGCTTTGACTGATTTACAAGTTTGGGACCAGCAGGTTTTGTAAGTGCCCACCCTCACCTTGTTACAGAATTAACAACCCGGGACCTGCCTTAATCAACAGGATTGAGTTCAACTCAAGGGTTTGGTTGTAGCCTGATTAAGCTTGAATTAGACCGTCATTTGGACCCTTAGCACCCCCAGCTTGACTTCATTACTGCTGATTACGTCACCCGGTTGAGCCGTTGCTCCAGATCAGGGTTCAGATACAGTCAAGTTTACAAGCGCCAAGACTGTTTTAACAGGTCATTAAGGCCCACGGGACTTATCAGGATTTTGGTGAAAAAACAGAAGGTACGGGGATGAATCTTGCGGGTAAATAAAATCAGGGCCTGAAATAAACTTGTCTTATTGACGAATACAATTTATGTAGGGTTTGACGATTTCCTTAGAAACAGGATTTAGTGCTACTGAAGACAAGATATTTGGTTGACACAGATCTGACAAGAGATTGGTCCAGCCTTGGCGTACACTTATAACGTCAACATGTCAAGATGTCAACAACTTTCTTTTCTCTTTTAGTCAACAATTTTTCGGAACAATGGCGAGATAACTGTAACTTTTCGATGGTATTATTTTGGGTAGAATGGGAATGGTGTTACGCCTTCAATTGTTTGAAAAGCCAAATAAAAGTCTTCCTGGCTCTAGAAGTTTGGCATATTTTCTAGATGCAGTCGTTTTATTGCCATTATTTAAAAGTTGGATAAACGTGAAAGCTTAACAAAAGCGCACAATCTGACTTTGAGTCGACTTTGACTTTTTTGAATTGCTGCAGAACACTAATGATTCGACTGTTGCTTTTGCGACAACAGCATTTTGAATAATTGAATAGGTTATTTTGAAGTTTTCCAGAGAACTGCCAACAGGTTTTACGCTAAAAGTGGACAAAAAACTTGATTTTTATGACTGTAACGTACTCTTGCAAAAATCTTCGATGTAACACGCTCTATAAAAGCCAACAATTTCAGCATATGTTTCAGTACATGTCCAGAAGAACTTCCAACAAGACAAAAATTTCCAATTTGCAAAGCGGGAGAAAATGGTATTCAAAACTGTGCTCCTGCTGACTTTGTTCAGCTACATTGCTTTCGGTGGAGCCGTTGCTGAAGAACAAGACGAACTGTTCCAAACTGCAGCGGCAACAAACGACAATCAGGTAAGTAACTTGAAAAATTCTTATAGGCTCATGGAGGTCCAAGTTTACTTGGCATTTATGAACTGTACGAATCTTTCCAGAACGGTATTTTCCAACTTTTCCGAGGCTTTGACAACAACCAACCGGGATTCGAAGACGCTGTCGATCAACTCAATCTTCACCGGGTCAAGCGTGGGGGTAAAATGGGCAAGAAGAGATGTGGCAGCGACGGAACGTGCAGATGGAGGGATGCCGAAGGTTGCCAGTATGAGCAGAAGAGAGGCCGACGAGTAACAGGAATTTGTAAGTATATTTCAAATCATCAATTCAAGATTCAAAATTTTCAAGATATTTGTCCTATGGTTTTGGCTGTGTACTAATACTGACAAACATGTTCAACAGGTTAAACCTCAGCCTTGCATCGCCGACCAACAACTATGTTACTTCTTTCTGAAGCTATCAAGTACCTACATGGATGCCACCGTAGGATAACATGCCAAAAATAATAATTTCACATCTCGCTTGTCTTGTCTATAAAAATCGCTTTTGTAAAACTGTCTGCTAAGGAAGAGATAGTATAGTATATCTATCTTTCATTTTGAATCAGAGTACTTTTGCTAAAATTGTCAATGTGAGCCCTTGGAATAAAATGCTTATTTCCAGTATATTCAACCTTTTGTGGTTGTGGACCTGTGTGACCAGGATTTGGCATCATGTGATGAGTTTACAAGTCTCTGTTTTGCCAACAATCAACAGCTATTTATTTTCAACGCCTACCAGGGAAAAAGCTGCCTGTACATTATCATCGTTAAGATTCCACACGACCACCGATCTCCATTGAAAAAATATATTCAGGACGGAGGACCACTTTTTGTGAACTTTTTGGAGCTCGTTTTATTTATTTCCAGAGAAATGGATCGAGAACTGGTTTTTGCTGATTTGTTCGTCATTCATGTTGTGTGTACACTAGTATGTTTTGGCACACTACTAATGCTGTTTCATTTGTACAATCAAGTCAACGAAACTTTTTTCGAGGAGCTCTAGTTTTGATCGCTACAAGCCAGACCAGGTTCAGCAGTGGAAATTTGTGGAACATTAATCTTCAACCGTATAAAAGCTAGCTTAGGACGCTCCAAACTGATAGAAGTGCTTCAACTGACTGAGTTATTCGTTCTATAAGCTATTTCATTCTCCGACTTTCAATCAAAATGTCGCTAAAACTGAAACTTGTTGTATTGTTCATCGTACTCGTTAACGTCGTAGTCTATTATGAAGCTGCCGCGCAAGCTAGCCATTCCAATCCTGAAATCCTGACACCCGGGAACTACGAACAGGGACTTCAGTCAAAAGTGGACTTGAACGCTGAAAACCAGGTAACACTTGTTTTCTTCAACTAGTGGTTTTCAAAAATTTGGCTCCAACTTATTTCTATCATGTTTCTTGTGCAGGACTCAACCAAAATAGACAACAACGGACAACAAAACAAAGTTCAACTGAACGGTTTGAACTTGGAAGGAACCCGAAATTCAGCAAGGGTCATACGGTCGCCGCAAAATGGGGATGAGGACTCGAGAGACCTCCACAGGCTTTGCGAGGAATTGTATGGTCCTGGTTGGCACTGGGAGATCTCGGGACAAAAATGCTCGACTGAATTCCAAACCTGGGGTTATTCAGTCGCAAATTCAGTTAAATCCCTACGTTGTTCAAAGTGCTACTGCAGGAGAAATGATAGCCGATGCTACGGAATGAGAGAATGCGCTCGTAGGCTTATTGAGCACAAAAATGTTGATCGTTTTCCTTTATACTGTGGTTTTTAATCATAAAGCATTCAGTTTCCCGGGCGTATTTTCCCGCTGCACTATTCCGTGTGCCAAAGTATGAAAATAATAAATAATTGAATTACCATTGTAAACCCTTGCAATAAACAGCTACTTTGTACAGTTTAGAGTTTGAAGGTTTGCTGGTATTTCCATCAGTACTAGTACGTCATTGTCCACTGCCCACTTCATCAGTACACAGCTTTTTGTAGCAACCGCATCAGTACAAGCCACAGAAAGTATAAAATTTGTATAGTTTTAGATTCCAAGTTGACTCAAATTGCAACGGGTATTCAATCAAAGTTTGTAGGTTTCATCGCTCATAGCCATGCTACAATACCGCGAGAAAAACTGACGTGATCAGCAGTCAATCAATGCAATTTTGTTCACAGAAATGCATCGCTGCTCTCATTGAATACCACATTTGCTATCAACTTCCATACTTTGGTTTTCATTAATTTTTCAGATAAATCAATCAAAACAAAGTTTTAGCTTATAGTTCCACGTATGCTAATTTATGTTGTGTATACGGAAATGCTTTACTGAAAAATATTTGATTGCAAAATTTAGTCATCAAAGTTTATTCGAAAAACTTTGGTTTTCCTTGTCGCTTGACAATGTTTTGTTGTGTCGACTAATGAAGCTCTTCAAACGTATAAAAGGTAGATTTAGACGCTCTGGACTCTCAAAAGCGC
>JAQGBJ010002666.1:0-15485 GCA_034698345.1 Sphaeridia pumilis
TACGACTTTTCTTCTCTATGAAACACCATTAGCGTTTATTATTCTCTCGTCAAAATCATATGTATACAACACATTAAATAACTTGAAAGAAGCTTAATTTCAAGATCAACTTTCTCGTAACCACACAATACTTATAGTTATAAGCTATACTTCTTGCACATACATTTTTGAAGCTTAAGAATACGTCATATTTCAATTACCCCAAGCCTTTAATACTGATATTATCCTTAACGTTTTTTAACATACAGAGTATTTTATAACATGCGTTTCTCCACTCCTGAATATCCCGATTTTAAATATTCCCAGCTAAATTACTTTACAACGATTTTATTATCAACCACAATCAAAAAGACAACTATCAAACTATTTTTTTAACCTAAAATGCTGACCGGAAAAATTACAGGGATGAAAACACCGCATAAACTTGCACATATATTTCACTATATTAAATTTCAGGTAAATTTATGTAACAAGAAAATAGTCTTTTCAATATATTTTATTCTAACGCCCTTCTTCATCGTTTCTGGGTTTACACACACTTAATGTACAACTTCCGGTTTGGTATAATCTGACCTCCGCCTTCTTAAATTTTAAAACTCGTCTACAGTCTAGACAGGGACTTGAACAACTACTAAAATTACCTCCTAATCGTATTTCCATCACAGCTGTAGTAAGTAGTAGATTACATTAAATTTTACCTCGACACGTCCGATATAAACACTTCAATTAAAACCTTCGAAACTTCCCCAAACTCCCAACTAATTCTTATATAAAATTCATTACAGAACCGAACCTCATCCCCATGTACAAAACACATACACTCAATCACTCCTAAAAGTTGGCTGATTGGCCTAAATTAAATTTGATGGCCGCCGTCGTCTTCCAAAGTCACATCCAAGTGAAGTCTCTTGGCGTCCTCAGCGATAAAGAAAATGGTGTCATCAAGCCGGCAAGTTGGGCGAATTCAAGCAAAGTGGTTTTGGCCTTGTGTAATAATTGCCCCCTTAGCGGCAATAAAATGCAATGGTTTGAAACCCATGCATTTCAGGAAGTCTTGCAAAACTGGAAACTGATCATCTTCGAAATGGTCTCCTTCTTCCACTCGATCCGTGTCTCTAACCGCCAAACTTTGCTAAGTGATTGACAAAGCCAAAGGACAAAACGATATATAAAACCCATTAAAACTCTCTTTGACCCAAAGTAGCTTAAGCTCTTCTTCTCCTTCGCCTACTTCCTTACAACACTTTCAAAAAGTACTTGAAAATTCTAGACTCCAGGTTCTTGAAAAGTCGATCAAAACTGTATCTTTTCCCTCGTCTCTTTCTGTCAATAGGGTGGTTTTTGCACATTCCAAAAAGACTTTGGTGGATTTAAACTTGTTTCCATCTGCGGAACATGGGTCGGTGGGCGGGCGGCTTTTTCTGCCTTTGACAGTTGCAGACCACAAGACGATCATGCGATTGAATACAACCTCAAATAGCTTCGACTTGGAGACTTTTCCAAGAGACGGCGTCAAAACTCTCCTCTTTTTTGAAATACAAGACGCAATCACACGCTGTGCACAAAACCCCGGGAAAAAATCTTTCACTCTAAAAAAGTAACCGCTTGATGCATTACTCCTCCATTGAAAACAAACTAGAAATAATGTAGCTTTCACTCGGTTTGTAAAACGCCGTACACTTTCGCCCTTTTTCTAGACCTGACGATCATGCTTAATTTTCTATTTACCCTTTTTTCATCAATACATAATAAAACGAGAGGGACGAGGCGGCGGTAGCATAGTAATTTAAAGTTGAATCCTATTCAATCAAGTTGTGTACAAATAATAAATTACATCTCTATCACCGAGGGATTCTGGGATTTTTGCCTTCACCGGCAGAGAATCCCAGAGTCTTTTGATACTGGCGAATCTAAAGCGTCTTCTAAAGCTACTGATTTCGACGTTTGTAGCTCGTCGAGGGTTGTGGTACCAGAAGAAGAAGTTGGGCAGAGGCTCCTCCTCCTTCTTTCTATTTCTTGGACGTTGGCGGGAAGCTTGTGGCTGTGGCCTTGAGTGACAAAGTGGAAGTAACACGTTTGCAGTGTAATCGACAGGAGGAAGGATAGGAACCAAAGCGGTGGACATGGGACGCAGCAAGTACTGTGGCTTCCGTGCTGCATTGCAGCTGGGTTTTCACCTGAAAAATTATATAAGATTTCGTTACAATTTGTTTTTTTAAAAGGTTCGCGCGGATATTTACAAGGTGCAGCGGCGCGCGAAATTCAATTTTGCAACGTTTGCTCTTCAGGAGTCAGTTCGTATTATATTCTACAGTTGTTTACTTTCAAGTGCGCCAAGTCGCGTTTGTTTATTCGGTTCAAGTCTTTTTTTGCCAATTTGACATTCGAAGAGTCTTTTAATAAAAAAGAATTTTTTGAAGATTGCGAATTTCTGGAATTTTTGTTGCCATGAATTTTACCTTAACATGTGAATATATTTGTTTCTCGCCAAATGATTACTAAAATTTTTTTAAACTCGATGACTTCTAAAAAATTTCAATGACACCAAAAATTGAAGCAAATTTTCGAAGAATCTGCATCTCCTTCATCACCTTTTTTCAATTTTGTACTTGATTCTGTAACTTTCTCCAACTCCAGTTCCGCCCGGCATCAACTTCAAAGAAAATTTCTCGAGGCATCCAACAACAGATTGAAGAGTGTGGAATACATAAAAATTTCTTCCTAATACACTTTCCTTTCAACTCGTTCCCTCTCTCTTCATTTTCTTCTTTTTCTCTGTTCACAGATCTCGCCGAACTTGAGAGCCCATCGACAAGCGCCGCAGACACAAGAGACAAGTGCCAAGTTTTCTTTTATTGTCGAAATCACCTGGAAGCCACATACCCAACACACACATACAACAAACAACTGATGATCATCGTGTCTGCTTCTATTTTTCCCAGCCAATCGACAAAGTACGGTTCTACAACTCGGAGCCTTCGAAGTGCTTGGTGTTTTGATGGAAAGCCGTCGTGGCAGCTGGTACATTTATAGCTGAGGGGCGAAGGCCAATAACGGGCTCAATAACGATTTTTCCTCCCAGTAAAGTTCCAGATCGTTGCAACTAAATTGGGCTTTGTTGCCCTCGAGAAAAATGTCTTGTTTGCTCCTCATGATAAACTGGATGGGGAAAGTTATCTCTGTACAGCAAACAAGACGCTTTTCCAAGCGAGCTGAAAAAGTACCATCAGTACATAAAGAAAAATGGGCGGCTGTTTTCAGCTTCACCGGCCGCCTTTGCAGTTTGACCTTATGGTGGGCGGTGATTTTAAGCGTTTGAAATTTGTGGCGGGAAAATGGTACTGTCTCTCATCAAAACGTGCGGCGGTCATTTAATTTTACACGCCCATATAATCTTGCTGCATCGAAGCAAACAAGGATTTCTGGGGCGCCTTATTCGAAGAGTTGCTTGAAGTTGAGGCCTCTGGCAATTTGTTGCAATAATTCAGAAGCTTGATGATTTATGGGCTTCTATCGTAAATAAAAGAATGAATTGCAAATTACGTCTCTTGTGGACGGGCAAATCCCGACCCACTGCCACTCACCCAATCCACTCCTCCTCCTCCTCCCGCGCAACTTTAAAAGATTAATGGCTGACATTTTGAGAAACCAAAAAGCCCGCGCTTTTCTTGGTCAGGCTTCAATGCTCCGCTGGGACCTCAACTCAACCATCCGTCGTCGAGGTTGAAGCCAAAACTCTGGTCTTTTGTGCCTTTTACAAAACCTCATTTTTGCCCAAAATATTCCATGTCTTCCACCGCCACTCCTCTAACGCTTATCGCCAACTTTTCCAAAGAGGACACAAATTTTACTCGCTTGAGGCAATAGCGCCGCCACTGTTTACTATACCAAAAAGTAGTACCAAAGGAATACAGAAAGTTGTCCTCGACCGAATGAAAGCAAGAGAGAACGTGACCGAAATTTTTGTCCACATAAATTTCGCCAAAATTAATGAAACGTGGCAATTGGTCGACATCCCGACCGCTGCCTCTTGTCCGCAGCTGATAATGCAAGTCCACATTTTGTATGTGGACTCACGACCTCGAAGCATGGAAAAGACAAGCCTAAGATGAATGGCTTCTCAAGTCCGCATACACAAAGACGCCAAAAATTAGCCAACAACTTCAGGACTTCAGAGACTTCTGCAATGCATATTTGCCTATTAGCACGCTTATCAAAGGTACCTGACTCAACTATTTTGGTCCAAAGCATGTACTTGAATTTTCATGAGCTTTGAACCAAGCTATATTTTTGAAACGAAACGAGACCCTTGCCAATATTTCATGTTGTTAATACGCGTATTAACCATGGACTCTTCAACCTTTGCCAACCTTTCAGCAACCAGGCAAGAGAGAAAGCACATAGATCATCAAACCTTCTTTTCACTTTTACATCTTCTAATTAATGACTCTTCTTCAAAAAGCTTCTCCGCCAAACTTGTTCTGAGCTGCTCTCTCCTAAATACACGCTTCAAGCCAAACTAGCTCTTTGGCCCAATCTTCTAAAAACTAGAAACCGGCGGCAGAAAACTCTGCTTCCAAAACCCGCTCAAGCGAGAACTAGTAGGCCGAGCAGACTCGCTTCTAGTCAAATCTATCTTGATTGTAATCAACAAACTTTATGCGACTTTCACACAGGCTTTTTCAGAAACCAAGTGTAAATTTTCCGCAACTCATAATATTATACGCCGTGCGCAGCTTTAACTTTGCCCAATTAGAAAGCAATCTTCTTGCTCTAAAGTCTGCAAACTTTAAAGCGAAACCGCGTCTATCACACACTTGGATCGTCTAGCAGCGCTCTAGCGCACTGCCGCCACCCATTAAGTATGCATACGTGTTACATAATGTATGAAGGTATCTCCGCCGAGTTTCCAAACTCTATGGCCCTTTATCAAAGCTCCGTAGCAAGAAATTTCGAATTTCGCGCGCGCGCTCCGCGCGCCGCGCCAATTTCAAAATCTACTTTCTTACCGTTGATAATGTGGACAAAAGTACTGGCAGGGTATGCATTATGAGGCATACACGAGTAGTTGCCTCCGTCCGTCCTTTGCACACTCTGAAGTACCAACGTACTCGTATACCTGTCGGTGATGACTCCAAAGTTGGGATCGTAATTAATCATTCTCTGACCCTGAAATAAAATCAAAGACAATTCAAGATTTGAGTCATTAGTAAATCAAAATAAAAATTTTTGAAAAAAATTACCTGATACCAAAAGACGTAATTTGGCGCTTCAGTGCTCTCCTTGTATTCGCAAACGAGTCGAAGTGTTGAGCCACTATTGATGAATTTCTCAGGTGGACCTGGAATTACAGCTCGGGCCTCTGCGAAATCCCCGAAAATAATCGTTTAATAGAATTTCGAATATCTTTCCCCATTGCGTAGCATGGATTTTCTATTGAAGAAAAGTTGAATTGCTGCTTGTCATCCCATCCCCATTTCCGACTCTCATGCAAACTTGCAAAACTAAACGTATTAAAAGTTTGTGAGGTAAAACGGCTTGATTATACACATTAAACTTTTCTCTCTCTTTCTCGCTCAGAACAATCAAACTTTTTCAACCCATAAAAGCTTCAAAACGACCATAAAATCCGCCGAAACTTCCAAAACAGTATTGATTTCACTCACGAAAATGGCTAAACTTTCAGTCATTACGGGATCAATTTGGCGAGGAAGAAAAAACAAAAGAATAACCCCACAAAAAACTCACCAACAACAACCAGCTTGATAAAAATACTCGACGGCGGATGTGTAGACAGTTGACATTCGTAGATGCCCGCATCTCTCGGTTGGACGAATTTAATTTTTAGGGTCCAATCCTGTTGGAGAAAGCAATAGAAAACCAAATTACAAGAGGCCTTCAAAAAAGAAACTGTAACTGCGCGCAATGACTGATTGTTTTTCATTTCACATCAACAAGATTAATGATTCTGACAGAGAACAAAACAAAAAATGCTCTCCAAATTTACTTCTCAAATGTCTTTCTGTCATTCAAAAACTCTGCTCTCTCATCTCAGCTTCTCTCTTCCCCCTTTCCTTCTGATAACTTTCTCTTTTTTGAATTTCCCGCCTGGTTCACCCGGCGAGCAAAAATTCAGAATCGAATGGAGAAAGTCAACTTTCACCCTCTTTTAATTCCTTTCTTATGATAAGCAACAACACTCGTTCAAAAAAGTGGCCTTTTTGTATCGGGAAAAAGGCCTTCAGAAAACAAAGGGCCGGATGCACTTTCAGTCTAGTGAAAACAAAACCCTGCTTTCTTTTTGCCCTTTTTATCCTCTTGTTATCCCACCAACTGGCTGTAGCGGTTAAAGACGCCGGAAAACCCGTTGCTTTATTTCTTTTCCTTATTAAATTCTCTCTATTGTGTTTCGCCGCTCGAGCGGCAACGGAGAAGAGGACTCAAGAAAACCCACTTTTCAAGCTTGACTTGAGCTACGGCTACAACAGCCATAATTAGATATGAAACACAATTTTCTTGAGCCTGTGATCCGCTTACAACTCCCTTGTTTTAACGTTATTTGGTGGATCGCAAATTCAGGAACAAGACTTAACTTTCACCATTCGCTTTCACTCTTGTGTACTTTAGTGCATTAGCCACACAAAAACTTATGAAAACGGGACCGCACTAAAATAAAGTGATTAGTCACGCAACTATTTCAGGAATGCACTTTCACTGCAATGAGGCGAAAGTTACTCCGCGGGCCTTCTTTCAAGTCCTTCAAGACCTTGGAAATTTGAAAGACTTTGAAATTCCCGCCGCCACTCAATCATGCCGACTTTCACCGTCACCAAGAATTTACATTAGCTTTCACCAATCTCGCTCCAAAAAGTCATACCATTAAATCAGCCATTGTTCTTCTTCTGGAGAATACGAATTAAAACACAAGCTATCAAATTAATGATTTCACCCCAAAGGAAAATTGTATTAGTATTCAAGAAACGCGTCTGGTCTGCGGAGAAAGTACCAAGTAAATTCTGTATGTTATCCAAGGAGTTTTGGTGGAAATGCCATTTTCCTCTGGCTTTCACCTTCACCTTTGTTTTCACCAGCGTTTTCATAAAATCAAGCCGGCGGACGCTTTGGCTTACTGCACTTTCTCTTATGGGTGCAATTTTCCCCGGGCGAAAACGACCCTCGAGTTTCATAGCTTTCAGCTTGATTTTCTTTAGTAGAGCCAAATATCCGTATCCTATTCAAGGAAGAAGGCGATCATCATGATTTAGGCAAACCATCCATGGCAAAAACCTGTGTGTGAAATGCATCCACCGACCTGGAATTTATAGAGGGCGGAAAGAGAAAGTGCTTTTAGTGCATTAAGTCTGGTATTTTCTCCATGTTACTGAATGTACTTCAAGTTCTCCGGTTGGAAACTTTTGTTCTTGAACGTCTTTTTGTAGATCGGTGAAAGTTGAAGTGAAAGTAGTGAAAGCACAAAGGCGGAAAACGTACGCGAAAAAGCTGCTTCAAGGCATGTTTGGCTCGATTGAAAAAAACCTGTTTATATACGCTAAAGTTACATAAACAGTATTGCTTTCACCTGCTTTCACCAAGGTTTTTTAGCGTTATCCAAGTCAAATTTTTCAACGTAAGCAGATTCTACAGAGGTTTTACAGATTATAATCACTTTATCGATAAACGCGTACACTAGAGATGCAAACTTTCTCTTTTGAAAAACTCCCGTGTTTTTTAGGCTAGATTTTCTTTATTGAGTTTTCGGATTAAATGATGCTTTAAACCGGGAAAAAATCTACTCATCCCATATGACGACAGGTATTGAAATTTTGGATGCTTCTCTTGCTTTCACCCGGCTTTCACCGTACTTTCTCCCTGGGAAAAAATCACTTTTTTCTCGTATCTATAGCTCTCCCAGCTGGTAATAAATCTCGTACGAAACTCAATACTTAGTTGGGTTTCAGCAATCTCGGTCGAGATCGGATCATATTCATACCATTAAAAGGATTTTTCCGCAGGGAATAAATTTAGTGATATTTCGGGTACTTTTCTCTCCGTTTCGGATATGGACTCTATTTTTTCCTGTGGTGGTGTTCAATTTCCCTGTGCAGTTATTCAGTCTTCACTTTTGCCGTTAACAAGATGAATATTCTAGGAAATTTACTTCCCTCCTGTATTCCGTATATTTTTATCATCCGACCACATCTGCTGGAATTCCCGTACCGAGAATAATTGCAATTTATCGGATTCACCTTATGGTAAGAAAACCCACAAAATTTTGGCCAAAAACTGGCCGGTTCACAAATCAAAATGACCACCAAAACCGACCTAGATACAGAAACCGAGAGGACATATTCCATTTGCGCGGGAAAATTGCAAATTTGAAACTTGCATAAATCTCCAGTGAATTATTGTACTGCGAGTTGCGAGCTACTGCAGATGTTGTGTTATACTTTTCTACGAAGATTGGCACGGCTCATTCTGATAATGATCTAAAAGAGTCATAGATTCTCTCTTGTAGTCATAGAATTTGATAGCAGCGCAGTTGGAGCTGCTAACGACAGAAGCTGGTTCGGTGAAAGTTGTTCCCGGCAGTGCATTATTATTAGTTCGCCAATGTACTGCAGGAGCAGCTGGAGAAAGGTGACAAAGTCACCGCCCGGGTGCTGTTATTCCGCTAATGTCGTCGCCTATCTCGGAAATGTAGTGGGCCGATGGGACTCGGTCATAAAATTTTGCAAATGATCTATAAACCTTTCCGCGCTATTATTTCATTCGAGAGCAAGCAAATGAGAATACGCCGGAACAGATGCCCTGGATTTTGTCGTGCTGGGTTATGTATACAGATCCACTGCAGTGGAATCTGGGAAGAATATTTTTCCTTCTGCAAGCCAACAGCTGCCACACGTACAGGTCTCTGGACGGTCATCAAGGTTATGCATGGCACAGAATAGTGGAAGCAGTCAGGCATTATTTCCTCTTCCAGTTCCAATTAGGTAATGAAAGTCACAACTCCCCCTCCCCCGACCCCCTCACCCCTTGAAAGTATAGAGAGAAAAATATATTCAAAAATTCCCGCCCTCCAGCTCTTGGCGGTAGATTTGAAAAACTATACAGAGGATTGATTACGTCCTCGTCGACGGACATCCACCCTTCGTCTTCTTCTTCTTTGCTCGGAAAAAAGCAATCATACACAACGAGGCACTTGACAACCAAATAACCCTTTCACTACACAAAATGCGCATACTTGCCCGGCACGTGATTGCAATACAAAAACGCTTCTTTGAATTGGTGGTGGTGGAAAAAAATTCTGTACACATTCCAGCACGTTCTTTTGCTGCTTCTTCTTTTTCTTCCTCCAGAGAGAAAGTAATTCCGATCAAAAAATTTATATAGTGCTTTCTCCATAGACTCGTCCAAATATACATGGATCGCAGATCCCATTGCTCCGCTCTCAAGTGGTTATGGTCTCGCCTTTTATTATTGCTTAATTGCTTTCTCGAGTGGAGACGTGTTTTATTATTGTTCTTTGCCAGCAAGATCTTTTCCAGCTTCGCGAGAAATTGCATGTTCGATACAGAATTCTGGCAGAACTCATACAGTTTCCCAAGCAATTTCTTTGTACATGGTTCAATTTGAATTTTTGGCGCCGAACGGGAAATTAGCGGGAGATGCTGGAGCAGTTTGCAAAAATTTCATTGCTTTTGTATTCAAGACCCAAAAAAGATTATTGCAAAGTATATTTGCGAAATTCAGCACGTAATCTATTTTAAATAATACTGGTTGATATGCATGGCTTTGTTCTAGAAGTAGGTACGAATAAAGTTTGAATAACAATTTTTCCCGCGCTCGCGCAAGAGCTCCTTGATCCGTAATCTCATTTTAATGACTTCCGCCAAAACATTAAGAGCCACTCAACCAAAAACACGGCTAACACATCACATTACCATTTGGCCGACTCATCAAGTATTTGTGTTGCCAATTTCCGCAATTTTCCCCATGTTTACAAGTCAAGACGAGACCAACCAGAACAGCACCTGCTCCAAATGAGCTCTTTGAGGTGAAGATGTTTGAAAACAAGCGGGAAAATTGGAAATAATCAAGTGCTCAAAATCTGTTTACTTTCACCGCAATTTCATGCATCATTTAACCACTTCTCTTTATATAAACGCTTTACGACTGTGTAAACAATAAGACTTGCCGTCGCATGATTAATTACCAATACACAAAAGTCAAGGGCACTTAAAACAACGCTTCGAGTGGTGTCGAACACAGACAAGAGCAGCGTTCAAGTGTCTGTTACTTTTGGTGGACGCCGTCTGATTTTGAATTTCCCGCTAAATTCCTCCGTGACCTTCGCTCTGATGCATGCCTGACCCTTTTTCAATAGTCCCTCTGGGGGCGGAACTTGGGACTAATTTCATATTCACCTCACAGCTCTGTCGCATCATCAGTGTCAACAACGCTGGAAGCATTTTACTCCAAAGACAACTTGAATTTAGTTGCGGCTCTTCTAGTGCCCTAGCCCTAGTAGTGCTTCAGAGAAGCGCCCAAGTTTCTGGTTCCAGGCTCTAGTTCCTTTGCTCTCATTTTACATAAAGAAACACTGTAGTTTTCTAAGAAGGCTTGTCAACTTTGTCTCTTGACGACAACAAGGCTTTTGGACGGGCAAAACTTTTTGTCAAGAGGTTATATAACTTTAACGTCGGTCTTTTCAACATTTTCTAGGATCTGAAATTCTTCTTCAACACACTGTTTGCTTACTCCTGCGTAAAGTTACAAGGGGTTTAACATACTAATTTCTCATGCCCAACTCACGGTCTGTCGCCTCCTTCCCTTAATTTACACAAGGGCTTGAGAAAATATACTTTATGGACCTCACAGCTTGTCTTTGTGATCTTTTGCCTCTGCTCCATTAAATTATACGAAGAATTCACGGATTCATGAGCTCCATCAAAGGTTGCGGAGGAAGAAGGGTTTCAAAAGCGTGTTTATTTTCTCTATGGCTTTTGACACGAGCCTTGTTGTCTCTTGTGATGCTCGTTTCAAGTAATTCGGTCTTTGGCTTACACGTGCCGGTATTTTGTATAAGAAAAACAAGGGAAGAGTTAAAGTATTTCGTCAGCTGTTAAATTAAAGGTTTTTGTACGAGTTCAAGTTAGGCGGGAATTTTTACCGGGGATTCTGAATTCAGAAATAGTATTGGCATTAAAACTTTTAGGAAAAATTGTTTTAACTGCGCAGTAGAGCGTATAATGTACGGATGTGCTAAATTGGTCAAAAGGAGGAAATTTAACGTTTGAGAAAAAGAAGAAGCTACACAATCTGGTAGAAACTGACTAGAAAATGCACGGACTTATGCAAGAAATTTCAAAAGCTCTCAAAGTAAAAGAGGAAGGAAACTCGACTTTCTTCCGGCTGCTCCCTCTCCTGCTGATGTATATACAAAATTTTAAGCCTGATTAACTATGCAGTTACAACCTGTCTGCATTTTAATTTTTCCCACATACATCCATAATATACACGTCTGTGTGAATAAATAGTGATTCTTGGATGCGTGTGCGTAGAGTTGATAGAGCAATGTTTTTGTACGAAAAAAAATCCACTTCAAAAATGTTAGAAACTTTTTGAACGTACATAGAGCAAAAATTAAAAACTTTAAAAAAATTACCACATACCTCTGGACTATTGGCGTGAATAGCTTGAAACCTGTCATCGCTGCTGTAGGTTGTGAGCCCAACGGTGAGCAAATGGTAGTCGTTCCGTCGCATCCAGTTAACCTGAAACAAGAAAAAAAAATTTTAGACATCGAATATTTTAGCCGTATGTATTACAGACGGCAGTTTTTTCGAATCTTGAAAAACCTATACTTCACCCTCTGTTGCCGATTTTTCTTTAAACGGCATAATATTTTTTCAATCTAAATCCCCCTTTTGTCCCTTTTCCTGTCACGAACCAGACATGCCGACGATACAACAAGAAATAAATATCGACACAAAGCCTTTTTCCCTCGACTTGTAATATTTTGTCTCGTTGTTTTCTACTAGTTTCCTGATGCCAGCAGTCAATTTCTCCTCAAGAGCCATAACGTACACAATTTATACGAGTTTTGTCCCCTGGAAATTCCCCTTTTGTAAGATTCCTTCAAGGCTTTCCCCGAGACAAGTGAGTGTTCTTACACATCAAATGTTGTCTGTCTGCCGCCACCAATCTGCCTTTTGTTCGCGTCAAATTGTTCAAAATTCCTTGACTCTTGTTGTTCACCGGGAAGAAGAAGAAGAAATGTTTTGTACATTCATTTCACTGCCATGTGTTCCTACGTGCGTGTCGGTCCAAAGTAAACTATAGATCGACTTGTGCCGCCATCATCATCTTTCACTCGACCCTTTTTCTTTTTCATCCCTGATATTTTTTAACCAGAATATCTTTTCAAAATACCCGCCTCGTCCCGCGCCAAATACCCTCACATTTCACACGTTCCTGCCTTCATTTCCCCCATCTCAAGCCAAATACATAAGGGAAGCAGTGTGAACGGATTCCACACGCTTCACTTGAGCTCAAAAATAAAGTCATCTTCCCCCAAAGTGAGCGTACCTACATATATAAACGTACATATATACAAGAAGTACATATTCTGCTGCTTAACTAAAAGAGAAAGTCAACCAGGGGAGGTACAATGGCAAATTTATTTTTTATGGCGGTTTTTCTCGAGTGATTCAAAAAAGTGAAAGTCTCTTCTCCGCCCCGAATATCGGTTTTGGCATCAATCTTTTTTCTTCCAAAATATATCCTCAATGATATTTTGCCATTTTCCCGCCAATTTCATTTTCTTCTCACAACCTTTACAACCGCCAAGGTCTCCTTCTTTGATCCTCATCTGATTACATTTGAAAATTGACCTTTGTTTTTCCATCCCGCAAACTATACCGATGGGAATCTCGTAAAGCTCCAAATCAAAAATTAGGACAGCACAAGTCATATCTGGGAAAAATTTGTACCTACGGTGCTTCTCCAATATGTACTTCAATCCAATCCAATTACATCGGACTTGGATGTCCATATGGTCCAAAGTTCGCTTAAAACGCTTCTGGCCAAAGTCAATCAGCAATAGCTAGGTTCAAAAGAGTGTAGCCAAATTTGCTCATCCGTAAATAAAAGACTGTCTTCCGAGAGTTCCGAACAAGAAACCGGATATTGAGTTCCGGTGGCAAAACTTTTTTAAGCGCGGGAATCTAAAAATTGCGGCGCTCACTGCGCCCTCTATTTAGTTCCTTAGTAGAGCCAAAAAAACGCATGTAATCGTCCGCCTAACAACAATCACGCCAACTTCAACTTACGCAATTCTCCGGAGAGCAGTTGCCTATACAATTCAAGTCAACAGCGCCATTGTGCCTGCCCTAAAAAATTCCTTACTTATCCACCGCAAAAATTCCATGAAAAAAATTGCTTCCTCTAGTATCACAAAATACAAAACGCTGGAAGCGTCGACGCTAGGCACGACCGAGTTCTGTGTCCTAGTCGGCACATATTTGAAAAGGTAATACGCGAGTTGAAAGTGAAAGGAGCAATTGGCACTGTATTCTATGTGTCTGGAGAAGAAGAGACTTTCATTCTGTCATAACAATATACGTTTTCTCTTCTCTTCTTCTTTTTTGATACGTAGAATATATTGGATATGATACAATTTAAAATAGAGATCGAGACACGAAACTTGGTACAAGAGAATCGAGGCTAAACGTGACAAGTTTGCGTCCAAAGTTTCTGGTTCAGTGGCTTCATAGAAAATATTTCATTTTCCAACGTCCCATCCAGCGACAAATGTTGTAAATCAAAGCGCCATATAGAAAGAAGCTATTTTGATTCGATTTTGCATGGTGGAGAGACTTTGGCGACAACAACTTCAACTTCAAGTCTCTCTTTTCGATATCGCAGACCGCTGGCGGCAATTCCGCCTTGATTCAAAAAACTACCCACACATACGCTTATTCGCCCACGAAACTGGTCTCACGGAGATGAAAATATATCAAGAGATGAAAACATGTTCCGGAATTCAATCATGTTCGAAAAAGAATTTTGGCAAAAATTTCTTCACACCTCACTGCAAATTCAAGAAATTTCCATTTCCCTGCCTCCTCGCGTATAAAATCAGGTGTCGGATCCTGGAGTAAACAGGAAATGTGCAAAAAGCGGCGAGCCGTAAACGCCCGTCTGGATTGTGGCGGGCCGTAATTGAAGATATTAAAATTGATAATATTTGATGTGGCAATTTTGGTTGGCGGGGAATCCGGCAGTACACGTGGATAGAGTTACGTAATAAGTAATAATCCATTATCAACTTGAACGAGTAACATAACGGGGGGAAGCCGCGCATCAAAACTTTTGTACCGGACATACTGGCGAAAAACAGTACAAATGCTGGAGTTGCTTCGCAACGCTACCCACGCGCGCGAGAGATAAAAGTGTTCCGAATATATTTTCAAAGGAATTGTTTGAATGCATCTCTTTTTGGCGCGGCTGAAACAGGTGCAAAAATATATATGTCGGTTAGATCACGTTCATCCTCTTCTTTTTTATGCCTGACTTCCTACGTCTGTAAAAGTCAGTCTTTGCTGGAAATAGTTCTAGAAAGAAGACTATCTGTCTGATCAATAGCTGCAAAAATCGTATAGAATCCTAAAAGTGCCGTCTTTTTCCTCTATAGAAGACTATTGATATGATCCAGCTTAAAATTCACATCTCATCCCGCTCCACTTGTTCTTCTTTTTCATTCTTTCTCTCCCAGCAGAGATACAGGCATTGGCAAAAAAATTGAATTCTCATGGCAAAAATTGAAACCATGTAAAGAGCCAGTTATCCTGTTATAAGGTATTTTGACTATTCACTTTTTCCGCATTTATTTCCCCCTGGTGTGCTTTCAGAGCTTGGTGGTGAAACTACTTTATCTCTTTCTTTCTTGAAAGTTGCTGAGCGAATGCACGGATTCCCAGGGTGTCTAGTCGAATTTACTGCTTCCATTGTTTGCAACTCACGTATATATATAAAATTTCCCTGCCTATTTAAGCGAATTCAGCTGGAATTCGCAATAACCTTTTTTAGGTGTAATTCTTGCTGGGAGACTTCAAAGCTTTAGTAAAAAAATACTCAAGTGAAAAAGTATATAAGGTTTTGAATTCCATGCATTTTAAACGTGTACACCTAACAAGTGTCAAAAAATTAACTTACTGTAACTCCATCTCCGGACCCACGAACCAAGCATGGTACCATCGCGTTGAAGCCGCTTTGAGCTACCACTTCGGTGTTGTTCTCCGTCACGAATAAGCTGGCTGCTGGGTTGTTGTAGACTTCTGGCGCCTGAAGTGACGGCGTATACATTGTCATGTTCATGTCAGGCTTGTAGTCTCTGCTAGTGGGTACTGGAAGGTGACCCTCGACTCCATTGCTAGGTGCTACTAGATGTGATGGAAGGGGTAACATCGGATGGGGTGTACCCT
>JAQGBJ010002667.1:0-15482 GCA_034698345.1 Sphaeridia pumilis
ATTTTGCCGTTAAATACTTCAAGGCCGATCGTGCCAATCGTATCGAATTATAGTAACGATTTCTTGTTGCACACTTATAAAAGGCTATTGGGCGGCTGCTGAAGTGCGGATGAGCGCCCAGCGACTTTTGGGCGCTTCGCTGTACGAATAGGGAAGTGCGCGGAGGGAATCCAGCGATATATTCTTGATCAGTTTCAGAATTCGTTTTTGAAGGCGTTAATGATGGTCATTATAAATACATGTAGAGTAACGTTAGTACATGCTTCATATGCATCAATGATTATGAATCATGAAACGAATTTGGGAAAAGCATGTATTTGCGGATCAATTTCGTTAAACAAGCGTGAAATCGTGAGAGGTGAGACATTGAAATAATGTGTTAGATTTTGCTTAAGGTCCCTCATTCATAAACCTAGCGTTTAAGAGCTGCAGGGTGGACATTCAGAAAGTTAGATGAAAATTCTGTGAAGAATTTGTACGCTGGTGTTATGATTTTTTGTCAGTGAGTTGCAAAAACCACGCTTCAGGCTCACTTGATCAAGATCATACAAATGCAAGGAGTGCAACAGAGGTTCACAATATGTTACTTGATAAGACCAACACTGCCATCGGCTTCGGACCAACAAGCGCTGCCGCTGTCGCACTTCTTCCAAGAGAAGAAATTACAAG
Organism: Sphaeridia pumilis; assembly: GCA_034698345.1. Lineage (NCBI taxonomy): Eukaryota > Metazoa > Arthropoda > Collembola > Symphypleona > Sminthurididae > Sphaeridia > Sphaeridia pumilis. The sequence continues at coordinate 670 of JAQGBJ010002667.1, forward strand.
AAAAAACAACAGACCTGAAAAGCAAAACCGCTGTCGCCAGCGTGTGGGACGGATGACTGTGAATTTATATTGCTGCACAAGGCAAACGGAACGCTTTTGAAGATCACAAAAATACAACATAACGGTGATTGCGAGATTTGTAGAGCGAGGTGTGACATTGACGGGCATTTGAGGATTTGTAACGATTGTGCCATGTTTTCAATGGTATTCTCAAAATACTGTAAGAGTCAAAGTCACTAGACTCTCTCAGAACGACAGTTTTGAAAGTCTCCAAATGGAGCGTTGTGTAAGGATGCCTAAATGCCTAACAGTTCAGGTCAAAGGTCGTGTGTATTACTTCGGGCGGTCATGAGTTCATAGATTGACGCCATTTGGCAAAGCGCGACTTATGACCACTATTTTCCAAGAATATTTCGCCAGAAGAAGAATGCTTCAGAGATTGTCTCGAAGCTGAAATGAAGACCAAATTGATTCTTGTTCCAATCAAATGACATTGAATCTGACCAAATGAAAAGCGTTATGGTACGTACTTCTATAGTTTTTGAGGTGTTATAAAAAGCTTTATCTTTAGATAAATTTCATTGGTTCATGTATACCGTACGTGAGAGAGATTTATCAAGTACTAGATTTGACCGAGTCAGCTATTTTAGAAATTAAACACTTGTGTTTAAATCCTGTTGTTGCGAAACAGTGGACTCCGTTGATGCAACGGTAGCGGAGTAGTCAGTAGTCAAAACCGCAAGATAATTCCAACTGGTTTAGTCTTCAAAGTTCAGTTAAGGTGACCAGCAGCTGTCAGTTTAATTCATATTCTAAAAACTATTGAGCAGGGTTGAGGGTTGAATACAGTAAGTAGCCAATGTTATTTCAAGACCTTAATTTGGAAAACTAACATGTTAAGAGCGAAACTGATTCCGTGTTGTTCGGTTTAGATGGCCGATTCAAACGAAGAAACCATGAATAATGACTGGACGCAAGAAGATCAAAGACGTGACAACCAAAAGCGAGAAGACTACATCAATTGGTCAGATTACTTCATGGCTGTGGCGGTCTTATCGTCTAGGAGGTCCAAGGATCCCTCCACCCAGGTAAACATAGGGTCATCTGTTTTGTAGAATTGAAACAAGTCTAACAATAGTCAGCGGATTATATTTATATAGAAGCAATTAACTGTTTGTCTTTTTGACCAGGTCGGAGCCTGCATAGTTAATTCGGAGAACACGATTGTGGGAATCGGTTACAATGGGATGCCGAGAGGCTGCCACGATGACAAGTTTCCCTGGGGTAAATCTTCTGCAGATCAAGTTGAAAACAAGGGTTTTTACGGTAAGTATCCTGGAGGAGACATGTCAAATTGAAAACAATGCTTATTGGCAGTGTGTGGTGAAAATAATATGATTTTTAATGACAGTTTGTCATGCGGAAATGAACGCTATACTGAACAAGATAGCTGGGGAAGTGAAAGATTGCCGGATTTTTGTATCCCTGTTTCCTTGTAATGAATGTGCCAAGCTGATCATACAGTCGGGAATTAAAGAGGTTCGTGTCTTGGCAAATCAATACAGATATAAAGCTTGTTGTTTTAACAAATTCTAAGTGGTTTGGCGGTTTCTGCAGGTGATCTATCTATCGGACAAAAATTTTGGGCAGGCTAAATGCGTTGCGACCAGAAAAATGTTTGATTCTGCTGGTGTCACGTACAAGTACAAGTAAGCTAGAAGACCCGCAAAATTACCTGTTCATGAAGGAGGTCAATTTCAAAACACTGAATTTTTTCTCCAGGAAATACACTCCAACCACTAAGAAGATTGTAATTCGTTTGGATCAACTGGATCAGGATCCACCGACTCCGCCGAGATCCAATAGTTCCAGTCCCAAGAAAATTAAATTGCATAAGAATACAACCTGAATTCCTGCAAATAACGACAAGCTTAAGCAAAAACACCAAATTCATGAACAATATTTTTTAAATGTAAACAATGCTTCCTTGGGGAGTTTTTGACGAAGGTGGAAGCAAAAATTGATTTGCAAATTACTTTACCAACGAGATTCGAAGTTATATAATTCGCTTCGTTTCCTCAATTGGAACTCCAAATTTCCAAATTCCAAAAATACCTGCTGATTATCAAATCTAACGACACGAAATTGGTCAAGCTGTATATATATATAGAGGTGCGGCCTATAAGCTTTACTTGTTTTGTCGTGCCTTCATCAAATATTGCTGAATAAACAAGATCGTTTTTGAGATTCGAATGGTTCTTCTTGGAAACATTTTTGGCTCTAATGAGGCATCAAAACTGGTTGATAAGAATCGCCGTTAGTTTGTGTCTATTTTGGCCTCTTTTACGTAGGAGGCGCCTACTTACAGCTTGGATTAATCATCAGTCGTATGTATACACAGAGTCATGCGATGTGCCCCGGCAGAGGCAATAAGATTAACCCGATGGGCATAAAGCATGTACGATAAAGGCTCATCCTATGTACTCTCAAGCAACAGAAGGCGAACCATTGAAATGCAACCCGCGTATTTCAAAAAACTGCTTGGTTTTCTGCAAAGCCGCCAAATATTCAAAGGTTCCCGCCACCATTTTCTGCTCCTCGATGCTCTGAATGTCTTCATTTTCATTTCCCATAAACAATTAAGATTTTCAAACCCTTCCCCATTTTGAAAATTCACATCCCATTGTCAAAAAATAGTAAAAAAAATTCTCTTTCAGAATCTGTGTCCAAAATATGTTGAGCTTACAAAAATAGCCTTGAGCAAGTAGATTTTCCCTCAGAAGTGTTATGTTATATGCCCAGACAGTGCTTCACTATGTATCTTCTAGTCAAATAGCACATGTGTTAAGCCCATTGATTACATAGGAATAGCCTTCTGAGCGTCAGCTCAAAAGGTACATAGGACTGATGATTAATCCAAGCTGACTTAAGTTCGTTTAATCTTGAATGCCGATAAGAGCAACTTCGTAACATTCCCAAGAGGTTCGAAGCCTTTCAGACTTCAGATGAATTGAATTAAAAGCTCGCGTGATTTGTTAACAGGTGTTTTGAATCAAGCAACACCTGTCACGTAAAAACTCGGTCTGTAGTCAACCGATTCTACCGTTTCATTATAAGGTTTGACTATATCCACTGGCTTTTTGTGTGTGACGATCACGAAGTTTCTTGGGCTCCACTTCCACTGGCTTCACACATTTGACTTGGAGAATTGCTGGAGAGAATTCGATTACACCTGGACAAAGCAACTCTGGAAACTCCATGCTATTATGCTAATGTGATGAGGAGAGGAACAGGTAAATTCCGTTGCTCCATGAAAACTTATCTCAACCCTTTACTCCCAGTTCAAAGTCCATTTTGGTTGTATGTATTCTCAAGAAGTATATACTGGATGGATTTCTCTTATACTCGACATATAATCTAAAGCACAGCTTTGCTCAACTTTTAAAACCAAGCCAATTTTAATTAATGTTCAAGAGGAACAAAATCGATAAGACTGCAGTCTAATCAGCTTACCTGTGGACGAGGACAGGTGTGCAGAAAATGGCAGTTGTTTGACGTCCAACAGCCAACAGTTTCAGGTGTGAATCACGTCAGAATTTTTCATGATTGACTGAATCAATGACACTTTCACTTGCAGCCGTTGTAAATACTTGCAAACGAACGGCAATAGTCGTTAAGCCTCGCCCGAGGCTCAAGTCCTCAAACACACCTGTTGCTTTGAAACAAATTACAAATCATAATTTTATGCGCGAACTGCATAATTGTGTTGCATGGATGCACATGCGAAAACAATGAGAGAAAAATTCAAAACAAAAGTTATGTTTCGGCGAACAAATTAAAATAGACACTGTCGTCAAAGTAGGGAACTGCCGGCGGTCGTGTGGCCATTGGAAAGCGCAGGTGGCGCGAAGTATAATTACGGAACCGAAGCGATGAGAATTCCCAGCAGATCCGCGGCACGGTTTTGATGGTGACAACAACAATGACGTAATGCTCTGATTTCGTTGGAGCTGAATGACAAACAGTTTTCAGGATCAAAACAATGGGTGTGACTGTAATGCAGCGAAATAAGTAAATTTACACTGTTTAAACGTACAAACAAAAGGATGCTTGGGTTAAATAAAAGACTTGTCACAAATTCTGAATTGCGTCAAAGCTAGTGAATCATGCAATTTGTAAGATTCAGGTGAATGGTTCATACCAGGTCTTGAAGACCTGAAAGTTGGAGAAGACTGACTGACTGAGAGAGAAAGGTGTGTGTTCAGGAGATATTTCCATGAGATGAGTTTCAGACTTTTGACGTTATCGGATGCCTTCGAGGGTTCTTTTGGTGGTTGGATTCAATTGCACGCAGGTTGCGGCTATCTTTGGTCTTGTTCAGGGTTGTTTGTATACATAATGACGGACGGAAAGGCACATGAATTTCATGAGAAGTCGGGCGAGTTTGAGGGAATGTGAGAACTTTGTACGTACGGGATCATGGGAAACGAGGATGCAAACATTCTGAGATGTGGGAGGAAGTTGAGAAGGGATGAAAGAAACATGTGATTCCAGCTCCAGCAGAATTTGTCCAGAAATAAGTAGGATGCAGCGTGATCAGAGTCTGAGCTTGGAAATCTTTCAGGAAGGTGGGAACGTCATAAATGTTTAGACAAAATGAGAAGATTAAATAATATTGCGCCTAAAGGTGACAAAGTTTTTTGGTATTTACTCTCACTCAGTCAGTCGCAGTCAGCGGTTATGATCCGTTTGCTCATCTGAATCTGGCCTTAATAGTAAATTTTATTCATTTGCAGATTTAATGGTTGTTGTTATTGTTTACATTTCGGTTGCCGCCACGCGTCGGATTTATCTTCAGCGCAAGATTGTCGGTATGATGTTTTCGCTGAAAAACTGCATTCTGTTACGTCACGTCACAGATTTTGACAGTACAGTCTATGTACATATATAACAGGAATTGCTGCAGCTGTAAGTGTGGTGTTGTTTGTTGATGTTTGTTTATGTAAAAAATTTGATCGGAATTTTCATAGAAGGTGAATTTAGACTATTTTTTTTATCGAAAACTGCGTTACACAAAGTTTTACGGAAGCTGCTGGTGAGTGAGAGTACCTAATTTCAGATTAAACATCGGTTATTAGAGTTAATAGAGTATATAGAGCTTTCACTGATTGCATTGAGTGGCTGAATTCGAATTGTTGGTTTTGAATTTGCAGATTTGACCTGCTGAAAATGGAAGGAACCAGTGGTGACCACGATCAAGCCGTGGAAGCACAAGGCCCTTCCAGCACTGGAAGAAGAGAAAATCGAAAGCGAAGCCGTTCTGCTGCTGAAGTTCCAGATCTAGATGCCGACCGGAAAGCTAAAGCTATCAAATCCCGAAAGAGCCGAAAAGTTGATTTGGGAAACGGTGGAAAGATTGAAGGAAAACTTCTGAAAAATTTGCAAGACATGAATAGTGAATTGAAAGACTGGAAAGAAATTGCAAGCAAGCTTGGCATAACTGGTCACGACTTCTACGACGACTTCAAGGAAAAAAGTGTGACGTTTCCATCTCGTACTCGTAAAACTGAAAAGTTGCTCACGTTATTTGAAAGACTGGACGAGATGACTGAAATGCGAAAGCGTTTGAAGGACAAGATTTTAGAGAAAGTAAGATCTCTGGATGAAGGGAATCTCGAGCAAAATTCATCTAGTAAGTCCCCTTTTAAATGAAAAAGCAGGAAATATCAAATTGTTGTCGTCATAATTAATTTGTTGGTAAACTGTGTTCCAGATGCCATCAACAACTTGCGTTTCCTAACGGAAGACGAGCTGGAGCCGCTGCAGTGCATCAACGACAAGGTGAACTTATCTGTACAACAATCAGTTATCTCTGCAGAACAGTCAGTAAAGAATGGATCGTTGCTGCAAGAAATTCGAAAGATTCTGTTGGAGATTCAGAATGCTAAAGCTGCGAAAGCCCCGGAAAGTCTCGAACCTTTTTGGGTTGACTTGCAGAATCCCACTGAAGCTGAACCACCACCGAATCTTGAAGATGCACCAGAAGTTGAGACGCAAGCTGCACCGACGGGCTTTGGATATGCAGTTATGTACGATCATCTTCAAAAGGTATCGAGCTCGATTACGCTTCAACTTCAACTTTGCTGTGTTGTAAATATCTTTGCTTTATGAAATGTCTCGTTTTTTGCAGGTGATCAAGGATTAACGACCGGGGATAATTTAAGATTAAGGGTGGAATACAATAATATTTTATTCCCTGATTGTGCAATGTTTATAAGGAGTGTTTCCTATTACGTATACTGTAATTGTAAATGAGTTTGTTTTCTTTGCTACTGAAGCTTTAACTTAAGATTAGATATTTTTCTGTTCGTCTGTTGTTCTCTACTAGTTAGTTCATCTTAATTAGTCTTCCGAAATTGTGACTTATGTTTTTCGAAGTTTCGACTGTTCAATAAAAGTCTACACACGTAGTCAAACCCTATTGTTGTTTGCGAAACCGGAACGGCTAGCAGATTCAAAACAGTTAACCTAATGTTCGGATTACAAACCAAACAGGGCGGAGTGATTAACAGTCAACATTCATTTTGTTATTGTCTAAAAGTGTATAACTGCATGATACATTTTACAATGTAAACATCATTACAACATGAGGAGTTTGCGTGAACGCAGTGTTTACGCAAAATGCACAGCTCAATTATGAATTAAAAATGCCTTAAAAATCGAAATCTACCTTGTGATCTATCCGTATACAAATGTCAATGCTCAACAGTGAACAAATCATAAACATAAGTAGCAGGCTCATGCTCAAAAACCTTGTGACATTATGTCATCAGTAAAAGTTAAAATTTAGGCGTGCGTTTAAAATACACTTTTCAAGCGGATGCTTCAATGGAGCGATCACTTTTTCTCCAGCTCCTCCCGAATAAGTTCGACAACTTCCTTGGCCTTTGGTCGCTTGGCTGCGGATTCGTCAGTACAACAGTAAAAAAGAGAGATCAGTGTCTCATACGTTTCATCAAATTCCAGTTCCGGAAGTGGAGGACGAGAGCCTATTGAATCAACAGAAATATTGAATGAGCACTATAGCAGGTGAAAAACTACAAAACTTTTGCAACATTGTCATTTTGCATTACCCAGGACAGCAGCCAACATTTCATCAAATTCATCCTCATTCATGCTCTGATTCATACTGCTGTCAGCGTCCTGGAGATGTGGCGGCTTCAAGGAAAACATTTCAAAGAACAAAAGCCCGTAAGGGTAAATGTCAGCCTTCTCGCTTATAAGTTCATGTGGCAATTCTGTAACAAACACAAAAAATATTAAAAATCTAAAATGATATGAAATGCTCAAAGATGACTTAAGCTCACCTCGCTCTTGCCTAATGGCCTCCAGCGGCGACCACAACTCTGTTCCAACATACTTGCCTTCCGCAATCGTCCCATCATCCTTCAACTTCCTCGCCACTCCGAAATCAGCCAACTTCATGATCTCAAAGTCCCCAAAAACCAGGACATTCCCGCTCTTGACATCTCCATGAAGAATCTTAGCCTGGTCATGCAAGTACTCCAAAGCTTTGGCAATATCATCAGCAACCCGAAGCATCTGATGGGCACTAAACTGAGGCACATTCTCAACTTCTGATCTCTTGCACAATGTATCATACTTGATCTCAATGATATCAGACAAAGACGCTCCAGCCTTCTCCATAGCCAAGAACCCGCGGTCGTCCTCCATCTTTCTGAAGCTCCTGTAGCCAATAATATTCGGATGATCCAAACTCTTCAGCAGATTTGCTTCATATTCTAGCCTGGCCAAATACAATCTCCGCTTTTTCTTGTCCTCTCTCATCTTGGACACCAGCTTGATAGCCCAAGGAGAACGGATTTCACCCGTGAGCCGGATCGGCGACCGGTTCATCAAGTAAACGTCAACACCTGAGGACACAATCAACAATTAATTTCCATCATACAATCACTATCAAGTTCCAAACTCAAATATAATATTATATCCGTTTCTACCTGTCCCAAACCCAAGTCTCTGCATTGTCGGCGTAGCCGGCAATTTGATACCCGGGCTGCTCTCACCACCAATATCAAATCTCCGCAAAAAGTTTCTTGACGGAGTTTTCATCAAGTCTGGATTCACAGGTTCATCTTGTCCCTCCATTTCGATACTCAACAATCAAACACTCCAAAAAATCAACAAAAACCTTCAACACATGCAGCGGATGTAAACAAACAAGCTTCAAACTGCCACTTTCCAACGGACAGCAGCCATTCCCGCGCGCATCTTCAAAAATTTGGAGGGATCCACACTCTATGCTCCTCATCTCTCTTCACGCACTCAATGGCTCCACGTACAAACGTCATAAACGTTCTTATGACATCACCCTCGTGCTCACCTTTTTCATGCAATATTTTTTGTTCTCAATAACTGACAGAGCTTAAGAACGTTCCCAGTACGTAAACAAGCGGAGCTAAAGCAAGCTGGATCTCGCAAGCAGGAACCAGTCCTTGTTTATCAGTCGCTTCAAGCGTTTCAAAGTCCAGTCCGACAGGTGAAGTAAAGTGGATTGAATACGAGTTCAAGGTAATTTACAGCCACAAACGTTTTTAATCTATAATAGACCGCATTCTATTATTACGATATCTTATCTTACTTGTTGGATCGTTCGACTTGGTTCCAGTTTATTGGTCAGGTCCATCAATCGTCTCTCAAACCACATCAGCTCGACGACATTTTGATTCAATACGTTAGAATCAGGTACTTCCTCATAGGACCACAACGAGGCTATTCATTAGAAGGACAACGAAAACATACGTTCCATTGGCTATCCAGGCTATTCGTTAAAACCACAGCTGTTAGTTAACACGAAACAGTGGAGCTTGATGAATGAACGAGGTACTTGATTCCCATCAATTAGTTTGACCAGAAGAAGCTCCAAGTTCTGGAGAACAAGGAAAGCCGACATTTTCTTATGAAGTACCTTTTAGAGCGCCGCCTAAAGGCTGCAGTTATTGCAGTAGTAGCGATAAGGTAGCTTTACCAAACTTTTTCAAAATCCATAAGACTTCAGAGAGCCGAGACTTGGCAACCCTGAAAGAAGGTAATTGACGCAAGTAACGCAGTTGAAACGACTTGACGACGATTGAGGTGGCGTTGCAAGCCAAGTCGTTATTCCATTAATTCCGTCAAAGCTAGCTATTTGAACGAGTAGTCTAAACAAGCATGACCGCAAAGCGTACCCTGGAATTGGTAGACAAATATAAATGCGGACGCGGCGTAATAGATTTATAGCAGTAAGATTTTTCTGATGACTTAACTTGGTCTGATACCAGATAAAGCAAATGATTCATGGGAATTAGATTCAGTGGAACTTGAGAAGAACAAGGTTTAGAGTTCACAGAATCCTTTCGTCAGCGATTTACAGTTAAAACAAGGAGCTATTTATCTTGGTATTTAGCTTCTAGAAAGCACTAGTCGAATTCTAGTTGCGTTAGACAGATAGACTGTTAGACATTGCAAATCTTGCTCTCAAAGTATATAGATAAGCCAGAGCAGGTTTCAACTTGTCTCTGCTTCTGGAAAACTGCTGGATTTTGGTCAGTCATCACCTTATTTACGCCATTCCAGTTCGCAGCGCGAACGTGACTACGTTCGAGTTCGTGGTGACTCAGCAAATGTTGCGCGTGTATATATAACTGACGCTGCGCTGACTTGTTGAGATGAGAAGCGTATGAGCAAGAGGTAAATTTGAGTTTGTAGTTTTCGCAAGTAGATAGATTAAGCGATTCCAGAACGAAGAACGCTGCATAGGTGATGACTAATTCGTGAAGCGAAGCGCTGCGCTAAGATTGTAAGTCTCGCGCAATCCACGCAAATCGTTCGTAGTAATTGTCTAATAATCAGGGATTGCGCTGACGTTTTGGTTGATTGAATTGTAGTATAAAGAGCCTTGTTTACTTCCAGGTTTTGACATTTGGAAAGGGAATTCCCAACTGAACAGCTGGTGTTTGATAAACCGGCATTGGAACGTGGAAAAACGTGTGGCCAAGAGCAGACCAAATACTAAGCCGCCAAGTGAATATCGTTTAGACTCCAAAGAAGCATAAGCAAAGTACCTAAAGCAAGGGAGGGTCCCAAAAAGGGATGGTTTTGGGTAAGTTGCTGTACTGAGGGCCTGCTTATGGTTATTAAAGGGTGAGTTCGAAGCTAAACATTAACTTAATTTTGCTAACAATTCCAGGAATCATGTTGTCTGAAGAGCGTATACCGGTGAAGAAACGCAAATCGAGATTCGACAACGTATCTCCGATGCCCGAAGAAGGCGACCTCGTCATCGATATCGACGAAGTTCCGAAAAGGTCGCCGTCTCCGGAACCGCTAACCAGTCATAATCATACCAGTTACGCTTCAGATTCGAATCGAAGACCGAGATCAACGTCACCGAAATCAAACTCAAGTCGAAATGAGCGAAGATCCTTGTCGCCCAAGTCACCGACGGGGAACAACGGCGCTGGGTGGAATCGGGGGGACCGAAATCGAAACGCTGAGAAAGCGCATCGGGCTCGTGAAAACACCAAGTACTGCATGGGCATGGTCCGAGGTCACCTGCAGGAAATGAAGGAGTCGATGCAGACTTCGATGGACCAGTTGCTTCAGCACCTGCCGATGCGCACGGACATGACAGTGTTGAATCTGATTGAAAAGTTTAGAGACAGCAGGCGTGGGGAAGTTGTTACAGACGCTTTAATACAAAGTCGATCGAGTGCTGCCACGATCCTCAGTTTATCAACGCAGACTACGGATATGTTTCGATGGTACGTGGGATTGGTGAGTGAAGTTCTCAAAGGCGTCGAGGAGACCAAGGGAAAGCTGTCGGACCTGGAGAAGAGAGTTGCTGAGGATTGTCAGGACAGTTTAATGGGGCGGTCAGGTTTTTACAAGAGATGTGGACATGGAAGACAGAGTACGACACGAGTCACGCCTGTGCCTCCCTACTGTGACTGTGGTGTCGAGGATCAGACTTCTTTGAAAAATAGTGCCTTGAAGACTTTGTTTGCAACCAATAATGTTGAGGACACCAGAGATCGCGACAGTACCCCAGAACATGGATACCGATGGTTTGCGACAAACTCAGACCGCGCAACCGGAAACATCAAGAACGTTGATGCGCACTTCAGTGCTTCTCGAACAAGTCCTACGACGGGCTTCTTATCAGGATTCAGGGGCTACAGATCAAATGACGCGGAAGTGACAGAAATGGACATCAAAGGTCGCAACGGAAGACCTGGATTGGTAGGTGGCGCTCTTTACGAGCCTTCTGAACCAATGGCCAAGCGGCTCAAGACTGAAGAGCCAGTGGTAGAGAAGAAGAGCATGGAGTTGACGGATCTGGTGGCGAATTTCGTAGAGTACCAAGCAAGACTGAAGCATGTTTTCGACTCGGCGGTGTCTAGAATACCTGTCGATAGTAATAGTTTAAGAATATGATTTGTTTACCTTGTTGATTTATTGCTAAGATCCAAAACGAAGCTAATTGTACAAGAATAGTTTCCTGACTAAGCATTGACTTAACTCAAAGATTAAGATTTCAAGAATCTTAAGTTAGGTTCATCTAGTTAGGAGGACCATATTTTTGTATCTTTGATTTCTTGATTGTAATTGATCGTGTAAAGTATATAACGTATTTTCTGGACGAACCCCTTTCAAACGCCGAGAGCTTAAGTCACTTGAAATGCAATAAAAACTTGTAAACGTATATTTTGAAGCTGTTGTTGTAAGCCATAATGCTGGCCAAGAGGCGCCCACGACTATGACTCAAGTCAACAAAAAGCATGGAAGTGAAAGGTACCTGAAGTCCTCATTCTTGGGTCCTTTGAGCCCATGAAACCCCCTCATATCCTATGGTCAACGTTTCAACGTTCGCACTCAAGACTCAAGATACAAGGGTTTTCCAAGAAATTTCTCGATTCTTCAGTCTTAAGCGATGAAAGTAATTTGATCAAAGGTTCCGCTAAGACCGAAAGCTGCCATGATATCAAAGGAAGCTTTCTACGGTTCAGTATTGGTCGAGGTAGGAAAAGGCTGCTCATTTCCAAGTACATAATTTGATAATATTCTTCCCAACTAAAAAATTTACACCATTTACTTTCTCCCAGCTGCTTCAAGCTTGTAAACATTTACTCATAAGCCGGAAGGACGTGAGGTCAGCAAGATTCCAAGGAAACCAAAAGCGCTGTCGTAATATATAATCTCTTATCTGTAAAGAACACGAGAACTTTAATGTTTATTTCCTGTCGATTATTCAACTTACTTTATAGGAAATTGCCGTAATTTGTTATTGCTCCATTTATATTCAAAAATAGAATTACCTTGGTTGAACAGTAATTCATAATAATCAATGTTGACGAATGTTTTTAACGATTGATTACGAATAGCAAATAGATGAGGACAAACAAGGGGTTATGTGATGCCATTAATTATGTATTTTAATCTGATTGCTAGAAATACGTAATGTGACGTAAGCTTGTAATAAAGGAATATCAGAGAATCAAGTCTATGTAAAACTGGATGGTTTTCAACTGGGAGTCGAAGCAAAATTGTATTTCAAGTAGAATTTATTTGCTTTTAATCAGAGTTCGCTTTGGGTTAGATGATTCATTCAGCCTGATGATTCAGGTGAAGGCAAAAATGTTGAGTCCAGGAGAAGCTGCGTTAACTTGTTGACATTTATAAATTAGATTAATTTCTAATGATTGTGAAGTCTATCAAACTTTCAATATTCATTGGTACACAATAATACTTTGGTCTAATTAATCTAGCTGACTAGCATAATGTTATGTATCCGTAAACTGGAAGGATTTCTTGATGACCTGATACATTGACACAGTAAAATGAGCATCACGTGGCGTAATGTATTTTTGAACATGAGCAACAAGAATCAGACTACATTACCCAACACGGAGAGTCTTGTCGTCAGTCATTCCAAAATCATGAAGTCCTTCAAAGCATTTTGGAATCGGCTATGCCGAGTACTTGGAAATATTCTCCGCCGTCGTAAAATTCAGGATATCCTTAGGCAAATTAAACGCCGTACTAAGGGAGCGAAGATTTCAAAAAGTTGCGAATTTGGTATTTGGTCCCTCAGACGAGCTCTAAGCGAAGTAGTTTCCAGGAAGCTCCACCAGTTGCAAGCGTCCTCAGCGTGGAAAGAAGGCATAAACCATACTTACATCTGGAGCCCGATTTCGAAATTGCCGTGGCTCTTTTGCTACCCTGTAATTTACGTACCCGAAGAACAACGCTTCTGCAAGGTCTCAGGCTGGAGCTTGGCCCGCTTTTTGATAATCTTGAGTATCATCCTGGTTCGCATCCTGATTTGGGTTTCCTCCTTAACTTTCACCGAACGCCCTTGGAGGCAATGGAAGTCATTGGATATGATGTTCGTTATCCAACTTGGGGGTTTGTACTGCTTGTTTTTCGTGTTGGCAGCAATCTACGGTATGGCCAGACACACCGAATTTTGGATTGCACGTGCCAATTTCATCAAGTTTTCTGAGACTAAGCTGACAGGTAAGGGAGCGTTCTTCAAAATTTAATTAATTTAGTTTGGATCAACTTAATCGAGTTTCTTCAGAATTCTTCGGCACTAATGGGAGCAACGCATGGAACCGAATTCAGTTCAAGAATCTTGCATGGATACCGACACTAGCCTTCCCAGCCTTGAACGGAATCGCCATGACCACGTGTTATGTGACCGGAAGTGACAATTTGCGTTGGATGCAGCTATCTCGGAACTTGTTCGGAGGTCGCGACATTGGTTTTTCCAGCGCTGCAGCCTGCTGCGCTGTTGACGTGTATGTATTGATGGTCTTGTCAGTCGCGTATGTTGTTTTGGCGCTTCTCGGATACGAAATTATTTTGTCGCCTCGCGAGTATTTGAAGGAGTTGCAATTGCTGTAAGTTAATTTGGAGGAGTTTAAAATGAGTTGCAGGTTGTAGGGTGCAAAATTTAATTATTTGGTTGAAATTAGATTAAGCGACCAAGATAAAGCAGGAAACATCGACAAGGTAATGAAATTTCATCGTTGGATTCAGCTACAAATAGAACTGGGCAATATGGAAGTTGCTGTGGCTACTAAGGTGACGCTGCTATGGGAAATTCTGACAGCGGCCATCAACTACGTGGCGCTTCGCGCCATGACAAACACGGAGCGTTATGGCTTCAGCAGTGCGCTCACTGCACTAATGATGGCCATTCAAGGCGTCTTGGGATCATATGCAATGGCCAAGGCTGCAGCGGATACAAGTCAAGCGTCAAAGGGTTTGCTGGTGAAAGTGGGCGAGGAGCTGCGCAGCGCGCAGCTCCAGCGCGGCCTCAATGATCGCCTGGTGTTGGCCAAGAAAGAGTTGAAGGCCATGCGACCTGCATGCTATAGCATGGGCTCTGTTTATAAACTTGATGAGGGTTATTGCAAGGATGGGATGAGGAAAGTGGTCGATCATACCATCAATTTTCTTCTGACATTTCAATAATAATATTATATAATGCGATAATCGATAAAAATACAAGGTCTTCTTCATGATTTGCCAATTTTGGTGCTGGCCGATTTAGTCTGGTTCTGAAGTTCGTAATTGTTGTATAAGATGCTTTGAAAAACCTTGTAGGGTTACATAATAAACTTAAATAGCGTTTGAGCGAATTATGAATTTTGATAGAGTTTGATCTCTATATATAGTTCCCTAACAATCCAGATCCAAATAAATATTGTTCATGTTCAAGTTGATTGTGATTGTTGGTAACTTGACTG
>JAQGBJ010002668.1:0-15482 GCA_034698345.1 Sphaeridia pumilis
AACAGTTCAAAAGTCAAAATCCGGAAGCTGTCAGTGTGATGGCTTATGTCCGTCTACATAAAAATTTCTTGTAGCTTGAGGTAGTTGCAACGTCAGACCTTCATGTTCTTTTGTAAGAATTAACTGACAACCTGGAAATAAACAGAAATCACCTTTAGTTCAGATAAAAGACCATAGCTCATGAACATGATCAATATGTATAGGGGATTAACCTAATCTAGAATTGTCCCTCAAAAAAGGGGCAGCATCAAGTAGATCTTCTTCTGTTTCTGTCGCGGCTGGAAATGTGTCCCAGTATTTTTCGTCTGTGACGTAGACATGACAGGTTGTACAAGCTAAGGCAGCTTCACAAGCCCCTGCAAATAAAAAAAGATTCATTCATCACAATTCTTCTCTGCTGCTAAACATTTTGTCTGAAAGCAATCATGTACCTTCAATGTCAACCTCGAAACGCTTTCCAAGGTACATTACATTATCTCCGACCTTCCCTCTGACTGGATGTTTTCTGTTGTCTTTAGTTATGAAGGTTATATTGACTCTGAAAAGCACAATACATAATATGAATTGACGCTATAACCGTAGGACACGAATTCTCAGATGCAAAACGTGAACAATGAGAACGTACACTTCGTCTTCAGACTTTGGATCTTGCCACTCATAATCCCCGTGATAGTTTGTTGGACTGCAATGTATAGATCTGGTATGACGTTGAAACTTAGTTACATTCAAGGCAATTTTTAACGATGATTTATGAAGGCTTCTCCAAACGGCAGGTACTTGACGCATTAAAGCTGTGGTTCTGACAGTGAGACTCATTTTAAGTGACTGCACAAATCATGCCTTCCCACCTGAAACAAGAAATCAGTATCTTTATACTTGTAATTTTATATTTACAAACCATGTCGATTCTTCGTATTCGCCATGAGACAATTTTGTTGAACTAACCGGCACCAAAGTTGAATTCCTGATAGGAATGAAGGTATAGTAACTATATCCTCCCGAGATGACTTTAATCTCCAAACTGTCAACTATCGATCTCCAAATATGAAAAGAGCTTGATTTCGGTTGAAAACATTTGTGTTTTGTTTACAAACAATGCGTTTTATGTCCACACGAACTAGAAAATCTTCGAAGCACGCATCAGAACAACAAAATTATTCAATTCGCGCGCATTTTTCTCTATGAATTTGCCCATCTGTGAAGCCGATGTAAACATTACAACATCACGCCTTGATTATCGTAAATTATGAAATTCGGTCCGGTGCGTGAATTTTGCTGATTCATTTCGATTTTTAGCTGTTCTTAAAAGTCAAAGTTAGTTGATGTGTGTTTGTTAATCATATTGATTCTCAAACAAATGAAATCTGGAAAACTAGCATTTATCGGAGAATATTCACAAATCAAATCTTCAGCGATGAAGCTATTGGTGTTCAGCGTTTTCGCGTTGAGTTGTACAGGAATCTGGGTAAGATACGCCGCATAGATCTTTTATCAGAACAATTCATTCTTTCTAATAGTAAAATGTGCTGAACTTTTCAACAGGCGGAAAAGTTTGACAACGAGTTTTTTGAAAGCAACGAAATCAAACTGGAACTGGAACATAGCTTTACGGGAGAAGAAGGTTCATTTACTCGTCGAGGAGAATTGGAAGTGAAGAATCTTAAGAACCCGAAACCCATTGGAACGCAGAATGATCTTTCTAGTGAGGCTCTGAAGAAAATGAAGGTTTGTAGATTTTGAATACACTGAACACCATTAAATTATTGTAATAAACTCTCAAAGTTTCATGATTCGATTGTTTGTTTCAGGAGGCGAAAGACCAAGATGGATATTATTTCTTGAAGATCAGAGCTACCTCAGGTTCTACAGTGAAAACATTCCGGACATTCCTTCCTGCCGTAAGCTTGAAATATTCTATCTATTGATTTCAGATTTGAGTGAAGTAAGAAAAAACCGTCTAATGTAATCTACTAATACTTTACAGAAAACTCTCCTAGACTCTGGTTTGTCGGATCTGCTAACTTTGCACATCAACCCATACAACGAACTGTACGCAATCAGCTATTCCGCAGGAACACCGAACGCTAATGTATGGGATTTGGCAAGCCGGCAAGGAAAAGTGACTTTTACAACCTCTTGTCAGAGTCATTTTGGTGAAAATGGCCCCGTGTATGTTCAATTCCTACTTAACTTTTGTTTTACTTAAACTGTTTGAAAGAAGCTATCTGATAGCCTGCAGTTACTTACGCAACGTAAACCTTTGATGTTTGCTGTTTTCCAGGCCTGATACTGCCCCTTATCTGGAAAAGATTGAACAAGAAAGGATTGCGAAAGAACGTGGTGATGATGGCCGTGACAATAGGTCATTCCTTGCCAAATACGTAAGTTTTCATCAAACTATAAAAATGTAGCGGATCCCAAAGACAATTCAGCATAATTATCATCGAATTTTTGCAGTGGATGTACATCGTTCCGGTTCTAGTCCTCTTCCTAGTCTCCAGTGCATCCAATCCCGAAGAAGGCGGAGGCGGCAGATAAGCTAGTTGTTAAAGCGTTAACTACTACTTCAAAACCTCTTTAGTCATTAATTATTACTGGTTGAGGAAGAACAGCTGTTTTATACGCGATAACATTAAATGGGACTTGGATCAAGAGGAAACTGTCCATTTGCTGCTCCTGTCAGAATTGAAGCCCCTAGTAAACTGTCCTACCTATACGAGATTACTAGTACTCAAGCCCTAAACGTCATTCGTCTCGTCCGATTTAAATACGTCATTTTTACCGGTAATGCCTTCTTGTGGCGTATCCTAGCAGAACAACCTTTTTCAGTATTTTTATGTGCCCGAATGTCATTGTATTGCTACTGTCTACACATTGTGAATATTTTATGATAGAACCTCCTTTGCTATTTCTCCCTCTCTTAAGGCCGAACTCGTGCATCATAGGCTATGCTTTCGTCTCCTATTTCTGCGAATCGTCCAAATGTCAGTAGTACTTTATACGTCAAGTAGCAGCTGACGGTTCTCTCCACTTCTGGTAAAAGCCTTCATCAAATCATGATTTATGATCGGACAGCACACAACTTAGAATTTTGCAAATATTACATGTTTAAGCCTTTACCTACAATCAAACCCGAACTATATACTCTTTTTCCTCTTGAGCATCATTGAAACTCAAACTTCGTTCAATCATCATGATGAATTGTTTCCTTCAGAACTTACATCCGAATTTTATGATCCTTACTCATTCAACCTTCTGCTATGCCTCCTCTTGCATGTAAAATTATCCACCATTAACTGCTCGCATCCCTTGTTCAGGCGATCAAATTAATGCTCTAATGCCACATATAATTTGTATGTTTCTTTTGATTGCCTTCCATCCAACTTCCACACGCTAACGTTATGAAACTTCATAAAGGTCTGAATAAGTTCAAGCGTCGCTTCCGCTCTCGTTCAAATGTTCTTTTTCAAGCTTTTTTTTGCAACAGCAGTTCTCACAATGAACCTTCATCCATATCAGAACCACGGAACACTTTTTGGCGTTTCGACAGTTGCGAATTTTATACGTGCAAATTTTCATAACGCAGACAAACGGTCAACTTTCTCTCCTGGTCAATCACTCTCGCCACTGTGTACCATCAAGATTGAGCGCTTTTTCATTTGAAGTACCTGCAGCGCCTAAATGCCTTGGCTTGCATATTTGAAATCAGCAGCGCAGCGCAGCGCAGCGCTGCTCTGTTTGAAGCTTCCAACATTGCATCAACTTCATATTACGTTTGAAGCATGTTGAAAGTTACCTTTTTCACATAACTTTCATTTCCACTTGCACTTGAGCGATGAATCACAAGTGACTCTTGTTTACATCCTTCAGATTACCTGTGTTCGAGAATGATCGGCTCAGATTTTGCACCAGTTTTTAGCAGAACACACATTGTGCATTTGGACATTCTGGAGTATTTTTAGCTGGACTCATAAAGCATTCATCTTGGGTTCATCAAAGAAAATTTGTTTCAACGCTACTGGAGAATCTGAGTGACTCATGTCATGACCTTAAGCTGATTCGCAATTCTTACCTGTGCTAAACGTTAAAACTCTCTCAGTCAGTTCAGCGAATTTTGTTCCATGTATTGAAACGGGTCGAGAGAGCAGGAGAGAAGAGAAAAGCGTTATTTTTGAGCGACGCAAATACATCGCTGCCCGTACAGCGGGCCACTCCAGCCGTCAGATGGGTTGTGGAGACACAAGCGTACTGAGGCCGCTACTGTCAGCAAGTTACCGAAACAAAGGGCGAAAACGCAACTATAACAACGGCAGCAATAACAACAACAATGACTCGGACGAAGACTCCAAAGACCAGTACGACTTGAACGAAATCGGCAGTGGTGGTGCAAGACCCCATTTGGGGCAGCTAGTGGTAGTGATGGCGTTTTTACGAAAATTATTGCTACTTGTGTGGAAGAACTTGTTGTTTCGAAAGCGCCATTATATTTTAACGGCGTTTGAAATAATCTTGCCAACGATTCTAGTCATTCAGATCGCTTGGATGAAAGCGCAGACACCGGAGAGTTTTGCGGGTAAATTAGAAATACAGCAGGGAAACCAGACGTTTCCGGTGTACAATCAAACGGTAAGTGTAATCGATTTTCCAAAATGTAAACAAACGCGATTGCTGGAGGAGAAGATGCGATCAGCTGATTGCTTGTCATCTTTTGGTGGCGCGAAGGAAAATGATTGAAAATATTCATTGTTAGGTTTTCCGTTCTCTTAGGAAATTTTCGGATCATTAGCGTTAGCGGCTGGAGGTGGAAAGAAGTTTGTTGCATATGCTCCGAAGGATCTAGTCAACGCGGAAATTATTCAGAAACTTGAAGATGGAACTAAAGGAATGGCGTTGGGTGAGTGTTGTTTGTAGATTTTGAATATACTGTAGAATGTGTATAGTTTGTAAGATTGAAATTGAAATGTAATGTTTGGTTCTGTCAACAGGTTGGAGAGGTTTCAACTCGGAAAAGGAGATTGAAGCAATTTTGTCGTCTAATACGTCCTTAGCTACTGATGAAGAAGTCTTTGCTGCTGTGGTGTTTGAAAAGGGGTTTGATGGAAATGGAAGCAAGTATGCGTATAAGATCCGGATTGTTGAAGATCATGCGGATACAAGAATGTTGTTTCCGATATTTGAAACTCCGGGACCAAACAGGGGTTAGTTGAGGATACAGTTAATTTTGTAAAATATGGATCTGTGATTTTGAATTTTACTTGTTTTTGATACGCAGGGTTGTTGGGGCTGTATATGCATTCTGGATTCCTGGGGCTTCAAACCTTGGTTGATAAGGCTATTATCGAAACTGCTAGTAAATCTGAGCTGGCTAAAAACTGGGTATGTTTTGGCAAGATCGGAATAGTGGAGATATGTTCACGTTGATTAAAATCTTGTGTATTTCTTTCAATACAGGTTACTGTCCAAGGATTCCCGTACCCGGAATTCAATGATTCATTTGATTTTGCCAAAATATTTACAACTGTATTGCCGATGATGCTATGTGTTGGATTTTTGTTCATTGTGACTGCGAATGTGAAGGGTATTGTTGGGGAGAAGGAGACTGGGATCAAGGCAAGTTGATTGGGAAGTTGGGAAGTCCTTCGTTCGAGCTTGAAGGGAAATGTGCTAAAGGTTATTTTGATTTGTAGGAATTGCTCAAGATGCTAGGTCTTCCCAGCTGGTTGCAGTTAATGGGCTGGATGATAAATTCGTTGATTGTCATGAGCATCACGGTATCAATCATTGTGTTTGTGCTGTTCTTCCCGTTCAATTCCAAAGCTGGACCAGTGGTTCAGCATAGCAACTTTACTGTGTGGTGGGTTGTGTTGATAGTGTTTGTGATGAATGCGACGGCAATGTGCTTTCTGGTATCTTCGTTTTTTCAAAGACGTAAGTGAAGTTGTGTTCGGCTGATTGGGGTTTTGAATAGTTTTTGTTCAGTCAAGAGTTTGTTTCTTCTTGCAGCTACTTTGGCTACAACTGTCGGTGTCATCCTGTGGTTGATAGCGTACTTCGCTTTGGTCCTGCCAACCGACACTAAGTATGCTTCTATGGGAATAATGGAAAAGTTGTCAATGTGCCTCTTACCACATGGTGGCCTTACGTTCGCTATCAAGATAATGGCTGGACTGGATGGAAAAGGTATGTTGGTTACGATATTGATAGTGGTGAATGAGAACGTTATTGATGATGTCTTTTTTATCAATTCCAGCTGTTGGAGCCCATTGGTACAACCTTTTCGAGCCAATGAGCACTGTGGACCAATTGTCTGTTGGAATCATTTTGTTGATGATGCTACTTAGCACTGTTTTGTGCCTCTGTTTGACTTTGTACTTCGAAAATATCATTCCGTCCGAATTTGGGGTCAGAAAGCCATGGTACTATATCTTTCAGGTAAGAACCTACAAAGAAGACACCCCTGCTGAACTTTTTGAGGTCTTGTACAATTGTTGGTCTTAAAATTTTAGATTTCTACCTGGAAGAAAAGTAAAGCCATTAGCGATGGAGGCCGCATTTTTACTCCTCAGCTAATGTCTGGAGGGAATACTTTCGAGACTGATCCAGCAGGAGCTGTTTCTGGAATTGAAATTATCAACTTACGGAAAAATTTCGGATCGAGAACGGTGGTGAATGATATTTCGGTCAAGATGTTCGAGGGACAGATTACTGTAAGATTTATGAATGCACGATATTTTCCTCTGAACATGGACTTGTGAGTGAACGCTTTTTATTCCAGGCATTACTCGGACACAATGGAGCTGGAAAAACCACTACAATTTCCATGTTGACAGGTAAACTTTAGCCGGTTATCGAAATGGATTTTGTAGATTGGGATTTCAACTTCTTTTGATTATTTGAAGGCCTAATTGCTCCAACAAGTGGAAGAGCAATAATCAATGGATACGACATCAACACTAACATGGAGGCTATTCATGAGAGCTTGGGATTGTGCCCACAACATAACATGTTGTTCGATGAGCTCACTGTTGGTGAGCATTTGAAGTTCTTCGCAATGGTAAGATCTCATTGATAAGGATTGTTGTCCAAGGAGACGATCTTGATACCGAATTGTTATTTCAGCTGAAGGGCAAGTCGAGT
This sequence comes from Sphaeridia pumilis, assembly GCA_034698345.1. Classification (NCBI taxonomy): domain Eukaryota; kingdom Metazoa; phylum Arthropoda; class Collembola; order Symphypleona; family Sminthurididae; genus Sphaeridia; species Sphaeridia pumilis. Next base: position 7,138 of record JAQGBJ010002668.1, read on the forward strand.
CAAGCTGCCGATTTCGAAGTCAAAGACTTGTTGAAGAAGCTCCAGCTATCGGATAAGATTAACGTTCTTTCTAGAGCCTTGTCGGGTGGACAGAAACGAAAGCTGAATTTAGGAATCTCGTTGATCGGGGACACTAAGGTAATAGACGATAGGCAATTAAGAATTCAAGGAAGACTCGTTAGCGTTCTTTGTAAATGATATGATTCATGGCGCTTTTAGACTGTAATTCTTGATGAACCCACATCCGGTATGGATCCTGAAGCTAGGAGGGCTATCTGGGATCTGCTGTTGGTATGAACTGTTTAAATCAAAATCTTTAAAAAACTTCATAAAGGTCCGCTATAACAGGTGCTAAATATATCTTTAGGAAATGCGAGGACATAGGACTATCTTGCTGACGACGCATTTCATGGAGGAAGCGGACGTACTCGGTGACAGAATTGCGATAATGGCAGACGGGCAGATCAAATGTGCTGGAACCCCATTGTTTTTGAAACGCATTTACGGTAAGTTGCAGAAGTTGAGTAATGTAATACGCTATGAGTTTCTTAATGTCTTAAACCCGTTTCAGGCGCCGGATACACTCTTACGTTGACTACAGGGGATAGAGCACCGTTGGACATGATTCTTCTCACCGTCCAAAATTATTTTAGTGCTGCTTACTACAAGACACAAATTGTTCCTTCACAAACGGAAGTTGCTGTAGTTATACCTTCTGAGAATACAGACACGTCGAAGTTACCGGGAATGTTTGGTGACCTGTACAAAAGGAAGGATGAACTTTGTATCAAAACTATCGGAATGGCGCTTACAACTATGGATGATGTCTTCATCAAGTACGCTATTGAATACACAGAGTTTTGTGAAGATTTGGTGGTTAAAGTACAGAAGATTACATTTAATGCTGTTCTTGCAGAGTTGGCGAATCCTCTCATGTTGACGATTCCTCATTTGAAGCTTCAGACGCACCAAGCACTACTGCATCCACTGAGAAATTAGAGTTTGCAAATTACGGCGCATCTGAAAACGGTGAATCTGCCCCACGGTCCATTGGAGTATCGAGGGTTGTTCAGCAGTTTTATGCTTTGTTCGTAAAGCGAATGCTGTATACCTTCAGGAAGAGAAAGCTGTTCATCAGCCAGGTAGGCGAATTCAGTAAAACTTATTAAAAACAAAAACCACAGCAGGCTAATTTTGAATTTTTACAGCTTCTTCTGCCAACATTGCTTGTGATATTGGCTATCAAAGTGTCGAACTCGGCGTATCAACCACCAAACACCCCGCCTGCTTTGATGTTGGACTTGAAAGCCTACAAGAAACCTGTCACGCTTTACGACAGTACTAGCGATGTGAGTTTCGTCTACAAAAATGGTTCATCAGGTTGCAAAGAGCTGAACTGAATTATTCTGATTATTGTAGGCCATGGGAAAGATTTACTCCGACCTAGTCGGTACTTCTGCCAAAGCCTTAAACGAAACTGGTCACTTAGTGGACGAGCTACTACTCACGGGCCTTACTGATTTGGCTAGTTACAGAGAAAAGTACATTATTGCAGCCGAGCTAAGCGAGACGAACATGAACGCCATGTTCTCGACAATACCTTATCATGCTGCACCTTTGAGTTTGAACTTGGCTTCGAACACTATGCTACGAAAAATGACTTCGAGTGACTCTGCGATAGAAACATCGAACCACCCTCTACAGAAAAACAATAATGCCTTCGATGCTGCCTCAGCGAATCCAGCTTTCTCACAGATAGTACCCGTGATTTTCGCGATTTTAATGCCAGTGGGCTTGGCCCTTGCTGCTGCATCGTTCTTAGTGTTTCCAGTAGAAGAGAGGCTGTGCAAAGCTAAGCAACTTCAGCTAATGACTGGAGTCAATCCATTCATATACTGGTTTTCGTCACTCTGTTGGGATATGATCTTGATGATTGTGCTGATTTTGTGCCTTTTGGTCTGTTTCCCCATATTTGAAGCAAAATACATTCTCACGTCATGGGCTGGAATGGGTAAGTTACTGTAGAGATTGATGAAGGGAGAATAATTTCAGGCTGTTAAACAGTTTTTTCTGTCGTAGGTGTACTGTTCCTCGTCTTTGCCGTATACGGATTTGCAGCAATCTCATTCTCGTATCTGATAAGTTTTGTTGCTTCAAACATTGTCAGTGGATTTACTTGGACTACTATCATTCATATTGTTTCTGGTGAGAATTCTGTTTGGTGTGTGTTGTTGGTACTGTTTTACAGCACTGGGTAACATTGGTTTGGTTTTATCTTAGGTGTCGTCTTGTGTATCATTGTATTCGTCCTGGATACCATTGGTGGCGCACTTGAAGCTGCACGTTCAGCAGCTTCCATCGTACGTCTGTTCGCCAGATTCTTCCCTACGTTTGGAGCTTCTCTCAGCACAATGAAGTTCGTTAAAACCGCGACAGTCAACAGCAGATGCAGGTTGCTCTCAGAAGAAGCATTAAAACTCCTCTGTGACCCTAATCACAATGTGTCTCCTGAAAGTCGGTCTTGTTGTCGTAAGTAAAACTATGATAGGATGAAAACTAACGTTCTGCCAGAGTTTAAATTTTTGTTACTGTTTTTAGCAAACTGCACCCAAGACTTCCCCGCTTCCCCGTGCTTTGAATCTCGGCCATACTTAGACTGGACTTACGTTGAACCACCTGCCTTCGGGGAACCCGCCGGAAGTGAAATTCCAGGAATAGGGCAAGAAGTCTTTTTCATGGCGCTCATGGGAGTGGTATTCCAGATTTTAATTTTCCTTATCGAGTCTGGAATTTTGAAACGATTATTGGGAGGATTGATGAAGAACAAAGAATCTGTGATCAAGAACGTTGAAGGAGATGAGGATGTCAAGCAAGAGAATGACGAAATCAATAACATCATTTCTGAAGGTAATCTCACTAATTCGATTTCTAGATGCATTCCGTTTTCCGTTGATTCTCACATGTCTATCGATATTTCTTCAGGACGAGTATCAGAGTCTGCAATGGTGGTGTCAAACCTCAGTAAGAACTACGGCTCATTCGCTGCCGTGTCCAACTTGAACTTCAGGGTTAAACACGGTGAATGTTTCGGACTTCTGGGAGTCAATGGAGCTGGTAAAACTACTTCATTCCGAATGCTCACTGGAGATGAAGTGCCCAGTTCCGGCAATGCATTCGCTTCCGCCAGCAGCTTAACCGGAAACAGAGAGAACTTTTTGTCATCGATCGGATACTGTCCACAGTTTGACGGTATCATCGGAGTCCTTACTGGACTTGAAATGGTCCAGCTTTTCTGTCGTCTTCGTGGAGTCAGAGCTGACTTCGTTCAGCCAGAGTCTCGCAAATGGATGGACCGTTTAGGTATGTTGAAATTGAATGCAAACATGGTTCTATTGTTATGATGACATTCATCATGTTTATCTATTTTCTGTAGGCCTAACAGGAAGTAACAGCGTGCAATGTAAAAAATACAGCGGAGGCATGAAGCGTCGTTTGAGCACAGCAATGGCGCTTGTAGGTGACCCACCAATAGTTATGTTAGATGAACCGACGTCCGGCGTAGATCCTATTGCTAGAAGACAGTTTTGGAACGTAATCGCCACAATTAGAGCGTCTGGTCAAGCAGTCATTTTGACCTCGCACAGGTAACTTCTTTTGGAATCGAACTCCTTAGGTACTGGCTAATAATTTGAACGTGATTCATTGATTCGGTTATATGTTACAGTATGGAAGAATGCGAAGCTCTCTGCAACCGCCTAGGTATCATGGTGAACGGCCAAATTCAGTGTCTCGGAGGTGTAGAACACCTGAAGCACAAGTACGCTCAAGGCTACAGCCTTCTGGTCAAGCTGATCTCTTCAGTGGATGCTGACTCTCCGGATGCACTTGAGCTGCAAAACCTTGTCATTCAAAAGTTTGGCCAATGTGCCTTGAAAGATAAACATCAGGTATTGTTTTTTAGCCCTCGCAACATACAAGTAAACTCGGTTTGCATATGGAATTAACAATTGGCTTCTCTGTTTTCAGAACATTCTTCTCTTCCAAATCCTAGACACGTCAATACCTTGGGACATTTTGTACCAAAGAATGGAGGATATCAAAGGTATTCACAGCAGTATTATCGAAGATTACTGCATCAACGCAACTACGTTAGAGGAAATCTTCTTGTCATTCGCACGTCGAACTTACCAAAACCGTGTAACGGACCAACCTTGGTATCGCCGAATGCTTTTCTGTCTTTGAATCTAGTTCTAGTACCTCTCATTACTAACTTTAAACTTGTTGATTATGCTAAGTGGCAGTATCTGCTATTCAATTTTTAAGTTACTGTTGAACTGGTTTCGAAAATTCCAGAGTTTCTCTAAAACAGATTAGAGATATGTACCTGTATTGATTGTTACAAACTTACAAGCTAACACGATGCTTAAAGTCTACTTGACGAAATGTTATCTATAATTTATAGGAAGTGTGTCAAGCATGGACCTAGTAGACTCGGATAGAAGAAAAATATACGCAAATTGCAGATTTTTATACGCTAACCCTGTCTTTAGGCAGCGCTTTTGGCTGTCTAACATTCAAGAGTCTGGCAGCATCATGCCCATTTTCGGTATAGTAGATAAATAAACGATAAAAATTCAAATTTTGACATAAGACTGACGGCTAAGACATATTCAACGTCGTAGTTATGAGTCATTGATGCGTCAGCAGTGCCAAAATCTAAGACATGCAAGAAGCAGTCCATGCAAGTTAGAGCTGAACTCAAAATCTAGAAATCGCTAGTTTGACAGAGCTTACAGGAAGCTTTAGCTGCGTTCATCCGGTGTATGCTTCAAGCTTCAAGGAAGCAGATAATGGTACTTTGGAACTGAGTTGTAGTTGGCAGTTGACTCAGGTTTTTCATTGCATCGTTTGATGTCTAATTGCACTTAATTCGCTTGAGATGCATTTCTTCTAATCAACTAAAGAAGTTCAACAAGTTTCTCTAGAAATTGCTGTATCATCCTGTTTTTTAAATGTTCTTGATACGGCTTCTTACGAATAGCCACGAGTGACACACGATCAGAAACTTCGCAACTCTTGCGCTCTCAAGGTCAGCAAATTCGCATGAAGAAGAAGAGCCGAAAAACAGAGAAGGAGGCCACAGCAACAGGCATCCAGCCTTCAGATAGGGTTTGGAGTTCTAAGCGTTAAGACTCAGTCAGTCAAACTAGAACATCTGCAGTTACAACGGACTCTGGATCGGTGCGACGTTTAACGAAATCGTCGCAGTGGTTGAAGACGCCCTTATGGGCTACTAGTGGTAGTGATGGCGGTTTTGCGAAAATTGTTGTTACTTGTGTGGAAGAACTTGTTGTTTCGAAAGCGCCATTATATTTTAACAGCGTTTGAGATCCTCTTGCCAACGATTCTAGTCATTATAATCGCATGGATAAAAACGAAGGCACGATCGCATTACAATGATCCTGATGGAAGCAGTGGAGAAGAAAAGGCGGGAAACATATTATTTGATGTATTCCATCAGAAGGTAAACAAACGACAGCGATCAGCTGATTTTTTATTTGGTGCAGGGTCAAGTATATATTTTATTTCTTCGTTCTCTTAACAGGATATAGTTAGTCAGTTACCTTGGGCCGAAGAAAATTTTCAGTACGGCCCTGTTGGACATAATATCATTGCTTACGCTCCGAAGGAAGCTGTCAAGGCTGAAATTCTGCACAAGCTTGAAGATGGAGCAAGAGCAAATAAAGTTAAGCTGGGTGAGTTGAGAATGAGACTTTGGCAAACATTGCACATTTTGAAGCTCGAATTTTCAAAACTGATCTGTTTTCAGAATGGATGGGCTTTAATTCGGAAAAGGAAATTGAAATAGCTGCATCTTCGAACACGTCATTCTTTGACTACGATGTCTTGGCTGCTGTGATATTTGAAAAGGGGTTTGATGGACATGGAAACAAGTATGCGTATAAGATCAGGATTGTTAACGATCACGAAAAAACTCATACACTGTTCCCTGTATTCGAAGATCCAGGTCCACGCTACCGTAAGTTGAATTCAAGAATTTGAAATTGAGATATTTTGATACGAACTGATGATGGATCTAAAGATGTATTCTGTCTTGTTAGGCGAGTCGGATGAATACAGACGGTCTGGGTTTTTGGGACTTCAGATTTTGATTGACCAGGCTATTATCGAGACTGCAAGCAAAACTGAGCTGGGTAAAGACTGGGTAATCCACGCACGAATTTATTGAGTAGGACTTGAAAATTGATAATATTGATTGATTGATTGATTTCATTTGGGCTCAGGTTACACTTCAGCCATTTCCTCATCCTGCATACCAGGAAGAATTTGACTTTCATAGAGTGTTTACGCTTGTATTGCCAATGATGTTGTGTCTCGGATTTGTGTTCCTTGTGACAGCAAATGTTAGGGGCATTGTTGGAGAAAAGGAAACTGGAATCAAGGTACGATAGCATCGTCATGAAAATAGTGATATATCGGATACCGAAAACGAATGGTATTCTAAGGTTTGTTCTTGCTGGCAACATAGGAACTGCTCAAGATGCTGGGACTTCCAGCTTGGCTCCAACTCCTGGGATGGATGATCAACTCGCTGATAACCATGACCTTTACTGTGTCAGTTATTGTGTTTTTGCTGTTTTACCCGTTTAATGTCGAAGTTGGACCAGTGCTTCAATATAGCAATTTCACAGTGTGGTGGATTGTGTTGATGGTTTTCGTGATCAATGCAACGGCACTGTGTTTCTTGGTATCTTCGTTCTTTCAAAGACGTAAGTGGAATTGTGAACAGTTTGAGACTTTGAGGTTAAATATGGGTTTTGTAACCAATGCGTCTTGTCTTGAATTGCAGCTACTTTGGCTACAACTGTCGGCGTGATCCTGTGGATGGTAGCTTACTTCGCATTAGCTTTGCCGATGGACATCAAGTATGGATCCCTAAGTGATTTTGAAAAGTTGCTAATGTGCTTCTTACCCCATGGCGGTCTCGCTTATGCTATCAAAATAATGGGAGGGCAAGAGGGAAAGGGTATGCTTGATTGGAGTTCCTAAACGCCAAGCTGATCAAAAGTATTGATTCGAATGTCTTTTTACAGCTGTTGGAGCCCAATGGTCCAATGTTTTTGAACCAGTAAGCACTGTGGATCCGCTGTCTGTTGGAAGTATCTTGCTGAGCATGCTTTTCAGCACTGTTTTGTGCCTCTGTCTTACGTTTTACGTTGAGAACGTCATGCCTACCAAGTTTGGAGTTCGAAAGCCGTGGTACTACATCTTTCAGGTATGCTGGGATCTTGAAGCTTTTTAACTTTCGTACAAGGGCTGGAAATAAAAGTTTTTGTCATTTGAAAGTTTCTACATATATAAATCGCAGAGCCGAGAGCGATGAAGATGGAAAAACAACTCTTCAGCTGATGTCTAGCACGAGTACGTCTGAACCGGATCCTGCTGGGGCTGTTCCCGGCATTGAGATCATCACCATGAGGAAGAAGTATGGCTCACGCAAAGTGGTGAATGATATCTCGGTCAAGATGTTCGAGGGACAGATTACTGTAAGATTTATGAATGCACGATATTTTCCTCTGAACATGGACTTGTGAGTGAACGCTTTTTATTCCAGGCATTACTCGGACACAACGGAGCTGGAAAAACCACTACAATTTCCATGTTGACAGGTACACTTTTCTCGGTCATCGAAATGAATTTGTAGATTGTGATTTCAGCTTCTTTTGATCATTTGAAGGCCTAATTGCTCCAACAAGTGGAAGAGCAATAATCGACGGCTACGACATCAACACTAACATGGAGGCTATTCATGAGAGTTTGGGATTGTGTCCACAACACAACATGCTGTTTGACGATCTTACTGTTGGCGAACACTTGAAGTTTTTTGCCATGGTAAGTTTTATTGTTTGGATGCAAGTTGAATCATTCAGTGAATATTTTCAATTTTCTATTCTAGCTGAAAGGCAAATCCTATCAGGCTGCTAACTACGAAGTGACAGCGTATGCAAAGAAGCTTCAACTTTTGGACAAAATAAATGTCCTCTCCAGTGCCCTGTCCGGTGGACAGAAGCGAAAGCTCAATTTGGCAATGTCCTTGATAGGAGATAGCAAAGTGAGCATATTCATTCGTAATTGGATTAGAATTGCTGTCGAAAATGGTTAATAGGAACTTTGGCACTTTCAGACGGTGATTCTTGATGAACCGACATCCGGAATGGACCCTGAAGCCAGAAGGGCTATTTGGGATTTACTGCTGGTACGTATCTGTATGAGATTTACAAAAGATTTATTGGGAAATGTTTCATTTATTCTAACAATTGATT
>JAQGBJ010002669.1:0-15480 GCA_034698345.1 Sphaeridia pumilis
AATGGCGTATATGATAAAAGTTTAAGGAGAAAGTAAATGAGTTGTTGCATTTTTCCGAGATTGATATACCGTAAAAGGAAGCGGGTGGCAGGAGCGGATGGAGAGTTGGATGGGAGGGTTTGAGGTTTGGAAAGGCGGGAAGTTGTCGGGGTTGGTGATGTACACTAGCGTAAAGTTGGGGACTGGGCTGCAGTGGGTTTCGGTGGGGGTCGGTCGGGTTCGGTTTGATGATATATACGGTTTGTAATGGGGCTGGTGCGGGGGATGTATTAGAGGACGGAGGAGAGGAGAAGAAGGAAGGAAAAGTAGCTTTCACCCTACTGCTGCTGCTACTGCAGTTTGTAATTGATGTATATATGCGCTAGTGACAGAGGAGTCACGAGTTGGATTTTGCTGGTTCTTTTTGCTATTCTTTGGTTCCCACTTGTTGTACAATGTGTACAGGAGGGAAGGGAAAGCGGGAGAAAGTTCAAGACAAGCCGGGGGTACATAAGAAGCGAATTGTTGGTTTCGGCGATCAGTGTTGCAGTTGGAATGGTTGGTAGCGGATCAGAGTTTTGTATACATCTCGAGAGCATGTTCTAGGAGAAAGCAAGATACGTTTGGTTTCTTCACCCTTTTTGGGTTTGATCGCAAGTTTCTTGTTGTTGAGTGTGTGTGTGAGTGCGTGTTGGTGTTTTTATGATGCGAGTAAATATTGGTTGAGGGGAACCGTTGATAAATTCTGATTGATGCAGTCTTTTGGTTGTGTTGATTGGGAGTAATACAGGTGGCTTTGAAAGTGACATACGATCGTATAATCGAAGGGAAGCTGGAAGAAAAGACTGAAATTTTTCATTTCCAAGAGGCTATTGTTGAAGGGCGAGGACGGGGGAATCTTTGGCTTGGACGTGTTGATGGATTGGAAGGGACGAGACGGAGGAAGTTGAGTAATTTTTTGTTGTGAAAGCCGGGGATTCTTCGAGAGTCAAGACGGAATCCGACGTGTTATTCCCGTCTGCTCTCAGCCCTCCCCCATTTAATGCCAAAGTGTATCTCCCGGCCAATTGTTGTTGTCCCCCGGGGGGAGCCGCAGGTCTGCTGACCTCGCCGCTGCTCCGGCACCCCAGTGGCATGTTGGCAACCATGTCGGCACTCATGCTTCCGACGACGGCGACTGTGGCTACCATGGGCGCTGCTCCTGGTCAGCACATTCCTCTACTGGCAGTGCCGACTTCCAAGGCAATTTATGATGGACAGCAGAAGCAGTATGCGACTTCGTTGAACAACAAATCGGGTATGCTGGGAAGGACTTGTTGAATGAGTTGACAGAGTTGTATTTTTAATGGAGGCTGATGGTTAATGAAAAGAATGTTATGGTTTCAAAGGGATGTGAAAGACAAGGCCATATAGTTTTTTTTTAGTTGGGACAATATTAAAATGTATTTTAAATATTGGATTGTTAGTGTAAGAATAGGAATATTCGAGTTGTGTACTAGAAATTTAATGGAGCGAGTTTATATGCTTTAAAAGACATTGGAGAAAAGAATGGGACTGGTGGAAGAGAAGAAGATACCTGTTGAATTAGTGTTTAGAGAACATGTATGGGAAGGTATGATTTGGAAGGTATTACCGTTGTGTGGTATAGTAGTGTGTTTCGTGTGAGGCGATGGGGAAAGTTTTGTGTGTGTGTTAGTAAATGGAAGGGGTTGCCTGTCTGAAGGGTGTTGGAGGTAAGGAGAAGGCAGGGAACATATGTAAAAGTGAGAAAGAAGGGAATTGAAGACTGGATAGAGGAAAATGTAACTTAGGAGTATATATATGGTGGTGGTATTAATATGAGGAGGAGTAAATGAGAGAGACGTTGTTGGGCTTTTGGGTGGCTGAAAGGGTTGAATGTGTGAAAGTGAGGGGCGGCGGCGGCGGCGTGTGGAGGGTTAATGTAGATACTACAGGAAGGAAATATGTGTAGTTGGTCGACAAACTGGTATGCGGCAAGGACTGCGGATGAGTCGGGCTTGAATGGTGGGAAGGCATGATCAACTTTTTTATCACATGAAAGAAAATTAGGAGGGAAAGTGGGAAAAGTTTACATTTGTTCCTTGTATTCGGGCCTATGTTTTGCTTTTATTAGTTTCCGTATGGGTGCGAAAGAAAGATACTACTGAACTGAATAGTTGTAGCTTCTCGCTGCCTCTTGCTCCTTTTGCGTTTCTCCGTTACCATCTGTTTAGCTTAGCATTTTACATTTGTAAAATGAGTCAAGGAGAAAATACGTAAAGCAAATAAAGGGCTGAGAATTATAAATGTGAGTGTGAAAGAAGGCAAGTTGAAAAAGATACAAGGGAAGATGAAAAAGTTGAAATGTTTTTACAGATGGCAAGTAAAGTATAGGAATTGAATAAGAGTATATAAGCTTGAGGACTCTGACCGGTGCTCATGTCTGGAGGTTGTGTGTGGAAATGTAGTTATGATGTGACTGGTGAAGATTTAATTTGTAGAAACGTTGAGGGATTTTTTGGGGAATGCGGAAGTTGCGCAATCTGGGCTACTACTTACTTGTGCATTCTGATGGAATGAAGAGAATTGGTGGGGCTTGTAGGAAGAGTCTTGTATGGCTTGATGTGTGTTGGGGGAGGAAATGGAAAAATGGTTCTGCTAGTGGATGTAGCAAGGGATTTATGAATAGTTGATGATGAAAGCACAATGAATTAAAGGGTGGAGATGTGAAACGGCTTTGACTGTAGTAGTTTGAGATTTTTAAAATTTTTATTAGTCTTGAAACAGAGAGAGAGAGAGAGAGAGAGAGAGAGAGAGACGATGAGATGAGAGAAAGCGGATCAAGAGAAGGCTGTGCGCTTTGAAGTAGGAATTTTTAAACTTTTGAAGGCTCCAGTATATAGAAATGTGAGGGAATGAGAGAGACTAAAAAAGTAAGTTGGTTAAGCGTGGCGGCATATATGCGAGAGAGTTAATATGTCGGTGGGTATTAAGGGATATAGAGTTGGGACTGACTGTGTTTAAGTTTGTTCATGTGAAATTGTGTGTGTGTATGTGCATGGGTGTTCTGGCTGAATGTGGCGTTTTAGAATGAAATGAGGCGATTCAGGGTGGATAAAAGTAGAGACATGTAAAGAGAATACGCAATTTTGTTTGGCGAATACAAGGGGAGGAGTCCTGGGCACATGAAGGTGTCATACATGGCGTCCTAACACGTAGCGACCTGACTGACTTGGATGTACGTGTGTACGTAGTGGCGGAGTCTGGGAGCGAAGTTGGTTATAGTTATGGCGAGGGCTGGAGAAAATATATATATTCGGGCATGTCTTGGGCGGGTGGGAGGGAGTTGGAGTAAAAACATGATTTCCGGTGTTGAGAAGGAGTATTTGAATGGTTACGTAAGGGACTGGAGAAAGAACATTTGTGTTGTTTATTCATGTACTGGAATAGCACGTAACATCAATAAATTTATTGAGGAGATGAAGGGACGTAAAAATGCAGATGGAGGCAAGGAAGGAGAAGACGTACAATGTACTACAAAAGTACTACAAGGCTGACTAGGATCCATACAACAGCAGTCTTATGGATGATTGTTGTAGCAATAGGAACAACACAAAAGGTTGAACGTCTGGCGGCTGGGAATTGGATGGGCGGATTATATGTAAGGAGATGAATTTTGGCAGAAAAATGTTACAGAGTGCAAGTGTGTGTAGCAAATAGTGATGGTGTTTTGGGTAATATTATCAGTTTTTTGTGTGATGTATGATGAAATGTAATAGCTTTTGAACTTGTTTGATGAATAACAGCTGTGTTTTGGCGATCGAGAAGAATTGACTGAGAGAGAGAAGAATAAGGGCATGGCTGGAAGTCTGGAGAGATAAATGAACAAATTATCGGTACTGGATATTCTCCAGTGGAGAATGAAAACGTTCCGTGATACTTATACGTTTGTGTAGATGTATTTATGGATAGGAGGGTAGTAGATGTAGTTGCTGGCAATGGAAATTGGTGCGGCTTTGTTTTTGGGGCTGGTGCCAAAAGGAGAAAGTTGCATGGGGTTTTGTATTATGTTATGGTGTATATATGATGAGCGTCAGTCTTTTATTCGTTGGCTGGAGCCAATGTTTGGGATTATTTGGTTGCACAAAGTGTAGATGACGGTGTGGGAGATGGACGGATTGCAAGTATTTGGATAGGGAAATGTGTGTCTTAATATGTTGTTTTAAGGTGGGAAGAAAAGTTGATTGCTTGGAGGCAAGGTGTAATTGTGGATTATATTTTGAACTGTTTATAAATAAATTAACAAGTAGTGAGAATCCAGGGATGCGTTTAAAATATGCGTTTTGTGAATATTGTTTGCAAGTTGAGCTCATATTGGATTCACAAAGCGTTTGTAAAATTGTGTTTGGATTCCGTGGCTGAGTGGTATGGTTGGCAGACTGAGAAATGGTAAAGAAGAGTCAGACTTTGGGTATGGGAATACATAAATACGGCTTAATCCACATGTCGAGAGCAGGAGTGTGGAAAATGCAATGCAGTTCGGTTGAATGATTGGTGAAAGGTTGAGGGGATTAGCCGGTTTTGAGAGTGGTGAGAGTAATTAATTGTGTTTGTTTGTTCCAGAGCATTACCACATATTCGTCGGGGATCTTAGTCCAGAAATTGAAACGCAAGCTTTGAGGGATGCATTCGCACCGTTTGGAGAAATCTCGTAAGTACTTGAAAACATGTTTGCTAATTGTTTTATGCTTTTGAATTAAAGGGAAGAAGAAGGATGTTATCAAAGTTGCCTGGTTCTGGTATCAAGAAACTGTTTTCAAGAAGAGGCAACAAGTTTCGAAGCCGTACGTAGTGTATGTCATGGGAATGAAAAGGAAGATGGACGATGTTGGTTCTTTCGGAGGAGCAGTTAGACGAGAAAGAAAGTAATGCGGAAATGCAGTGGGATGAATGCGGCACGCAGTTATTGGTACTGTTTTTCGGCGGCGTACAGTAATACGTCTTGGCGAGGTTGGTTGGTTGAGATGAACCCCCTGAAGGCCAAGTGTTTTAATTTGTAGTTCCTTTGTGGAGGAGCATTACTGTGGGGAACTGGAGTTCCTGGAGTCTCATACATTGCTATGGGAACGTGTCTTGCGGATAATTGCCCTTGGAATGTCTACAGAGGAGCCATGGCAGTCCAAGTAGTATTTGTATCCGGCGTATTAACTAGAAAAGCGTCAGAGAAGAATAGAGAGAAAGGGAAAAGTTATTACGGTTGGATGCAAAGATTCAATGGGTTGTTAGGCTTGAGATACGGTTCGTGTGACAGTCAATCTGCTGTTTTCTCAAGTGAGCGCGGCAGAGGAACCGAGGAGACTGCCTGCAAAGAATGAGACGAGATAATGTAGCGGATGTGGAGGATACAAACTGTAGCGGTGAAAACTAAACATGGTTTTTGTGTATTTGCAGAGACTGCCGGGTTGTCAGAGATCCTCAGACATTGAAATCTAAGGGCTATGGATTCGTATCTTTTGTGAAGAAATCGGTAAGATTTGTCAATATATATAACGATATATGGGCAGGGTTGCTGAATGTGGGGAAAGAATAATAATGTTGTTTTTTCTTGTTTCGGTTCTAGGAAGCGGAAGCTGCAATTTCTGCAATGAACGGGCAGTGGTTGGGTAACAGAAGTATCAGGACAAATTGGGCAACGCGGAAACCGCCACCGCCAAAGAGCGAAGGTAAGGAGAATGAATAGGTGGCTGGTTGTGGAAGAATGTTGCGCAAAGGACGGGTCAGGCCGAACGGGGAGAGGAAATTTGTAGAGATTTTCCAGAGTTTGAATATGGGGAGAAAGAAAGTCGCACTGGTTAAAAAGCTAATAGTCGTAGCGGGGAAGACAGAGAAAAGATTGTAGAATAGCAAATGTGTTTCGAGTTGAAGGAAAACAAAGGGAAGGAAGTTGAAGGGAGCACGTGTAATATTGTCGGCGGAATTGACGAGGTTGGCAAAAGCTTGTGAAAGTGGAAGAAGGTTGCGTAGGAATGGATGGTAGTGGATAATGGTGTGTGGGAGATTGGGAGATGGGAACATGAAAGGAATACATATCTAGATGTGGAAAGACAGGAGAAATTTCGATGGACTGGAAAAAATGTATACGGAAAGAAGAAGAGGAAGGAAAAAGCGCGATACAAAGTTGAATCGATAGTTGAACATGCATTGGTGATAAATAGATGGAGATGGATAAGCGGAGCGAAGGAAAAACAAAAAAAAATGGAACAAAAGTCATGATGTTCTCGATATCGATTCTTGTGTGCTTGAAAAGTAAGTGGAGAAAGTGACAAGAATATTATTACGGTGCTATTATTATTGACAGTGATCTAAGCGTTTTTCCAGTCCGTTTGTTCGTCTCGTCGAGTACACGTGTTGTTGAAATGCGAGTAGTATTTGATCATGTCCTTTGGGGGTGTTAAAAGTCAGTGTGTTGTGTTAATGCTGGGCTTGGTAGCATTTTTTTACTTTTGCCTTGTGACAGATGGCCGGGAAGAAAAATGATTTGATAACACTGATCGTGTCATGTATATAATTTGGAGGAGGCAGAGGGAATTGTCGGTTCAGGGAGTGAAAGAATGAGTTGAAATTGGGGATAATTTGGACGGGTGGGAGTTGTTTGAAGCATCTTTTGTGAATAAATTGTTGGATTGAATTTCCTCTCGGGTAATTTGTGTAGTTGGGTGGATGTTGGAGAACGTAAGTTGGTTTTGGAATCGAGGATCAATTGAGGAAATAAGATCAAGTTTGTACTTGGAGAAGAGTAAATTAGGTGAAGATGAAGATAAAAAGAGTGAATTGGGCGTAAATACGGGTAGTGATGGTGGTGTATGACTTGTAGTTGTTGTTGAGTTGGGGTTTGAAGAGTCGCGTTGAAGTAGAGAGGCAATTGTTGAAGAATATGTCTGTTGGCTGGTGGTAGAGTCGATGTGGAGTTTAGTTGGCTTTTTGTTCAAGTCCTTTTATGGATATATATGCGGAGGACGCGGGTGTGTCTGTATGTGTATATGTGGTGTGGGACGCGAATGGAATACATTTTGAAGGAGGTCCAGTTGAGTAGACGTGGGAGCGGGTAGTTTGGAGGAGCAGCAGTCGCAGTAATAGCCGTAGTAGACGACGACGACGTCCAAGTAGCTTATAGAAGATGATGGTTTTTGTATGGGCAAAGGGCGAAATGTTTTGTTGGCCGGAGAAAGCTGCTGGTGGACGGATGTTTGAAGAAAGGAAAAAGGACGGAGGTGAAGGCTCTGGAGTGTCGTTGCGGGTATCGTAAGAGCTGGGGAGCTGCTAAAGGGAGGAATTGCAGTGGTGGTGGCAGCGGTGGTTGTTACTGCAGTAGTAGTAGTGCCACTACCATCACTGCCAACGACTCCCGCCGTTCCACGCCTAAGCCAAATGGTTTAAGGACAGACGGCTGGCTGCCGGGGTAGGAGCATATATATTTAAGGAAAGAGTTTGTGCCTTTATGTAGAATGCGGTAAATCGATGGAGTGTCGTGCATGTTGTCAAGTCGAGGACGCTGTTACTTGTACCCTTTGAAATGCATGAGCTGGAAAGGACGAAAAGGTACAGAAGCCAAAGCTAGAAGAAATCTCGGCAGCGCATGGTTTAGTTGAGTCGGATTAAAGCATTTTTGTTTCGATTTGATGTAAAGAAGGGAGAAAATGCGGAAACGCGTCGTTTGTATTCGGGAGAGGATGAAATGTTTTGTGAAGTATTTTTGACCCCGGAAATTTGTAGGTTTCTGCAAGTGTGTTTTGGCTTGGAGTAAGTTGGGTTGAATATATATGTCTTTGTTTGGCGGGCAGGGCGGGGCATTTGTAGAGAAGGGTTAAATAGTGGAAGAATATTAATTAGGTGGGTACAGGTAGTGACTGCAGTGGAGGTCTAAAGGTGTAGTTTTAGCTTTGCTCAAGTTGGTTTGTGTTGATGGTTCGGCGTAATGTTGGTTGCATGTCTGGGGACGGTTGTTGGTAACATGTGTGTTTGTTTGTATGCGGGCAAAGGTAGGATGGATGTATTTACTGTTTGCTGGTGGAGCTGCTACATGTTGCTGCTGCTCTGGCTTTTGGTTGACTGGAAATGGGCAGAAATCAAGTACATGGTGAATGACTTGGTTTAATATTCCAAGTGGCGAAGAAGGAAGAAGAAGTTTAAGGAAAGTTGAGGGAGAATTACATAACTGTATATAGCTGTGGAAGTATATATGTATTGAGACTGGGCTAACAACAAGGCTGCTAATATACGGCAAGACGAAGTAAATGTTGTTGTTGCTGTTGCTGTGCTGTTTCCAGTTTGCACAAGGCTTGGCAATTAAGTCGGTATGCGTGCATATTAATGAGGTCGGATAACGGAAGGCTGCTGCTGCTGCTGCCGTTTGTCCATAGGGTTGATTAATTCTGTAGGTAATTCTCTAGGATTGTGTGTGTTATTGCTAGTGAAAAAGTCGGGACTACTGGCGGGGTTTGTGTATGTATTTGTGCATGAGTTTGCTGCTGCTGCTGCTACTGGTGGAGTCGTGTGCAATAAAAATTACGGTCATGTACAGATGTTTAGATAAAGAGAAAGCATCAAAGGTGGGTGCTTGTGTCACCGAAGAAAAAAGCAAAAACGTGATACATTATAAAGCATGCATGCGGATGTTTGAAGAGAGTAAAAGTGTGTAAATAAAGCAAAAGTTTTTGCTAGGTGATTGAATTAGGCTGGAGAAAGTTGGTTGTATGGAGTTTTAAGTTGGCTATATAGGAACGGCAAGGGAGCTGTTTGGTCAGTGAGTGAGTGAATGCTGCTGTATGGTTTGTAGTTTGATGATGCTTCTTTTCAGTTTGCGTATCGTTGGGAATAATGGGGGCTAGTTTTGTGTTTTGTGAAAAAGTACAATAGAATGTTTGTGGTTTTGGTGCAAGGGTAGAGTGGAGTCGGGGGTGGGGGGAAGAGCTATGATATGGGCATGATAAACGAGCTTTGGTTGCGGACTGTAAACAGGGTTTTTTTGTTGCTTTCTTCTTGTTGTTTGCCGTGGTCGTGGTCGTGTTGTTGTTGTTGTTCTTCTTCTCGTTTTGTTGTGTGGGAATAAATCTCGGTGGAGTTGGGGAGGTAAGAGCTATCTGTGAGTATTTAAGTAGAGCTTTTGGAAGGTATTCAAGAAAATCGGCAGGGTATGTGTGTTTGGGGAATCGGATTTTCAGATTCAATGCTTTCACTCACCGTTGGCTTGTGTTGAAAGAAGCTCAACTGAGGTGGAGCGAAGAGTGTTATTGTGTACATGATAAAGCTGATTTGGATCATGGTTGGTTTGTGTGATTTGTAGTGTGTGTTTTTGAGCGAGGTTTTGAAAGGCTTTTTATAGGCGAGTTATTAGGGCGGTTGCGTGAGTGAGGATTTTTGGTTGATATTATTCTACAGGCAGAGGTTTTTTTGAATGAATATTCGAGTGTTGGAAGAACGAGGGAAAGTGCTGGAGTGTGTAATTAAATTGTTGTGTGTAATGATAAAAAAAAGAGCCGGATGGGAAGAAAAAGAGGCAGAGAGTCGAGACATGGATGCAGTCTGTTTGTATATTGTGGTGAAAGCTTCGGGAGGTGTAAATGAAATTGGAGAAGATGATACGACGGTTTGGATTTTGATGTAATTAGTTGGAAAGGACCTTTACCGCGGGCAGGGGATATTCAAAGAGTTTTTGTCATTGTGTGGTTTACTGTGGTCGGTGGCGGCTGTAGGATGAGGAAAGATGTCATTTTGTAGTTTGGGAATGATTTGTGAATTAATGGCGCACATGGGAAGGGACGTTGTGAAAGGTTGAGTGATGATGGATGGAAGAGGCGAGTTTTAAGTAATGAATAGAATGAGGTTTGGCTCGTTGGAAAGTTGGTAAAGACTGTCGGTATAGGACATGTGTTTTCTCTTTGAGGGATTTGGCTGGAGGCGTGACAACACATGAACCTGCTTGGCGGCTCGGGCTTTTGATAATGACAATAATAATGTTGTTAGCGGGACATTATGGTGATTACGTAATGTACGTGGAGTGGCTGGTGGTGGATTGGCCCACGACGTGTATTATATGTAATGACGTTTGAGAGGTGGCTGGATACGGATGCAAGTGAAGGAGGTGCGGGAAGATGGAAAGAAGAAGGTGTTGAGACGAGAAAGAGAGCTATAAAGCGGGGGAATGTTGTTGAAAAAGACGGTGTATAAAAAGTGTTCCGCTTGTTTATGGGTAAGCCGTAGATGATGATGACAAGGAGGAAGAGGGGAAGAGAGGTGTGAAAGAGACAAAAGGTGTAACGGGAAAGTTGAAGAAAGTTTTGCAAGGGAAGTCGGTTGGATACTATGTACTTGTTTCTTTGGTATGGTGAGAAGGAAATGTGAGTATGTTTTTGGTTATGAATGGCAGGGGGATTTGCTACTTTGACGTTGCCGCGGTTTGTGACTGCTGTTTTAGGGGTGGATGGTTTTGGTTTTTCTCGTCGGTGGCAGGCTTTTGGGGGGAAGCTGACATGTGGGATATGAGTTGGACGGAGGAGGCCTTGACGGGAATGGGGAAATAATGGGCAACATAAATGGGTTGATACGGATATGGCGGCAATATTCATAGGTGGCCAGGGTAGGTAGGTTATGTCAATTGTAATTTAGGGTTATTTTGCGCCATGACACGAGGATGAGACTAATGAGGTAGAGACAGTTGAAGACTGAAGTATTTGGGGGGAAGGGATGCGGGAGGAATAAAAGCTGATGTCGGTAATGAAGAGATGAGCTTAAGGGAAAAGCTTTCATGTTGAACATGGGAAAGTATGGAAAGGACGGGTGGTTTTACAGGAGAGGTAATGTTGAAGGAGTAAAGTTTAATGGAGGTATGCTTGGTATCGATTAAATATTCATAGGGATGAGGAATGTTGTTTTTGGGTGAGGTTGACTGGTGAGTGTCTATGGATGGAAGTGAGTGAATTTGGTAGGTAGTAGTTGTAGTAGTACTGGGTAGTAATGGTAGAGTCCGATTCGAAAAGCGGACATTTGAAACTACCTGTGGGGAATCGGGTAGCGTTATCGTTGTCGAAGAAGGAGGACGATGTAGGAATGGTGGTGGAAATGGATGATGCAAGTGGGGCGGAAGGGAGATGGCGGATGTAGAGAGAGAGAGATACGGGGCGGGAGGGACACGGAAATGTATATCATAAAATAATGGGCTGGTTTGACTGAAGGGATTTGTGAGGAAGGAATGAAAGGAAGGGAAAAGTGTGGCCATGGCGGTGACGACGGGAAAAAAGAAAATGAAACAAGCAGGAAATGAGTGAGGGTAGGAGCGGGTTGAAATTTTGTGCGTAATCAGGGCTAAAGGTTTAAATTAGGAATTACCTTATGAAATATAATTACGAGAGGAAGAGAAAGTTTTGAAGAAGCACAGGAAGAGCAAGGGGAGAGGTACATGCATAGGTGGAAGGTTGGAAAGGGAGTAATAAAAAAAGCTGTATTTTTTGGTGGTGAGGGATTTTAGGAGTTTTGATATCACAGGTAGTTTTGGTCGGTGGGAGATGTAGGGTTGGTTGTGGAGAGATTTCGTTTGGAGAGAATTAAATGTGATTTAACGAGACGTTGTGTGGGTTTGGGTTGATGGTATGTAGTTGGTTGAAAAGTATAGTTGAATTGGTAGGGGTAATTCATTGCTGTGTTGTTCAATGGAGGGTGAATTAAAGAGGACGATTTGGGGATTGTGCATGACAGGAGGTAATTTTGTTAGAGAAGAAAGTTGGTTCGTCCTTGACTCATGGATGCGTGTCGTTGTGTTGGTGGTGGGATGGTAAAGGCGCTCGAGTTGCGGTTGACAAAAGAGAGTTGGGCTAATATCTGGCCAACTGGACTTGGTGACGACGGGAGGCGGATGGGTTGTTGTTGTTGTTGATGTTGATCTTTTGCCCGTGGGTTTCCGCTGAGGGCATGCGGAAGTGGATTGGGGCATGAGATGAAGAGGAGAAATGATAGGAACGGTCCGAGTTTAATTGGTGGACAAAGTGTGGGCGAGTTAAGCTGGCTGGAAATTGGCTTGAAGGTGGATGACAAGGTATATGCATGTTGGTTGATGAGGATTGTGGAGAAGAAGGAGAAGAAGATGTGTAAATTAAATGGTAGAGTTTGCGGGTGTTTTTGTGAAGCTGAATCTGTGGTTGTGGGATGCAAAGTAAATTGATCGAGGCTGTAAAGTGTATACGGGAGGGAGGAGAGTGAATAAGGATGTGATATTTGAAGGGGCGGTGGTTACATGTCCGGCTGTTTGGATTGCGTATTATACGTAATAGTAGAGTGCGATATGTTAATCGGATTTGAGAGGGAAAAGTCACGAGTGCATGTATTTTTGGTGGTAAGGGCTGGTGAAAGACGAGGGAAGAGGGCAGTTGAAAATTCGTTTCATTTGGTGCATGTGAATGTGTGGATGGATGAAATGGTTCATGCAAGTTTCATGGCGATGCGTATATATATATATATGGGAATTCAAGGGGGAATATGCTGATTCTTGTCTGGTGAGTTGCTGCTACTGCGGATTTTGTCCAAGTCGGAAGGAAGTAAGTAAAGAGAAGGAGATGATGATGATGATGATGATCCGGGAGAGAGAAAGCGTGGCGGCAACCGCCCAGTTGAGTCAGTACAGTGTGTTGAAATGGTGGACGCAGCTGTACTTTAGTTATTTCGGTGGTCGGTAGTTTTAGAGTAAGTAAGTAGTATTAGAGTCAGTAGTGTGGATTTGTATTGGTCCATGTGTATGGGAATGTGTGTGTGTGTGTGTATATATATATATAGGAGGGAGAGGAGGGATGCTATGACGGAAATTTGATGATGGTGGTCGTGGTCATACTGGTATTTGGTCAGAAAGATACTTGGAGTTGGTGGTGGATAAAGTGGCTTGGTTAGTGGGAAGGGTAGTGAGTGGATGAAAGTGTAAATACTGGAAGTTGAAACTGGACTCGAGGAAATTAGATGAAGTATTTTATACATGTACACGCACGCATTGCAGTTGATGGTTAAAGAGGGAAAGGTTGTTTTGTGCATGTTGTGGGTATGTCAGCTGTTGTGAGGAATATGGCCTTTGGAAGGTAATATTAAAGAGGGAGAAAGTTGTTGGCGGATGGCTCAATGTGTGTATGTGTGTGTGTGTATATACATGCGGGTAATCCGGCCGGGCGTTAAGTTTTGGCGACTGTCGCATACGGGAAGACGACGAAGAAGAAGCTGATGATGGGACTGGGAGGGAAGAAGAAGGAAAGTCGTTGGCTGGGTTGAGGTTTCTTGTTTTCTCACGGGTCCTCCTCAGTCTCGATATGTTTGCCTTTTCTGTGTTATCTTTGTAATTTGTCTTTCATCTTTGGGATGGTGTAATTAATAGGTTGGGACGGGAAGGGACGGGTGCCAAGTTTGGGTTAAACCCCTCCGGTGGCTGACTGTTTGATGCCGGCGTGAATAGATTTGAAGCGTGTGTTGATGATGAATTAAACGGGGAGTTTGTGAAGGAATTTCTGAGAGTTTCGCAGTGTATGCAGGTTATCTTGTTTGATGGGCTGCTAAACTGGATGGGTTTGTCGTGGTATGGTTCTTGTAGGGTCTGTGTTGGGATTTCGGTTGAAGAGTGAAAGAATGCTGCAAGACTTTTGCAAAGAGGGGCAGATAAAAGACAAGTCATGAATGCTGAAAAGTGGGACGGTGATGATTTGTTGTAACGTTTTTTGCTGTGCAGCAAGATTTGGACATCAAAGGAAGTAAAATGAGATGGGTCTTGTTGGAGTTTCTGGTTGGGTTGGTGGAGGGCTTTGTTTTATTCGACCGAGGTGAAAATGAAAGGGTGTGAGAAAGAATGGTACATAGTCGTACGTAGGGAAATGTTGCTGCGGTGGCGGCGAAGTGAATATCGGATGAATTATTGGATGACTGGGCCTGACTAAGGAAGGACGTCCGGACGAAGAAGAAGAAAAAGAAGAAGGAATATATATGAGGAGGAAGGTGGAATCCAATATGGAGGCAAAATTGTTATAGAAATTGGCAAACATAAAACAAATACAATCCTGGGAAGCCAATCTAGGAGTTTGTGGGGTAGGGAGAGAGGCTGGAAAGTTTGGCGGTAATAAAATTCCTTGGGAGAAATCTGAGAGGGGTTTGGCGGTGGATATTTTACTGGTGGTGCTTTTCTGATTCGAGTGAAGCTAAAACTGAGTGAGCTATGCGAGTGGAAGGACTGGCGGGGAAATGAAACTTTTGGTAGTCGATAAAGATTTTACGGTAATTGTCGTACTGCTGGATGTACACAAATTTCAAGTCATGATCTACGACTTGGCAACGAAAGGCTGAAGGAATGAAGGAGTTTTAACAAATGTAGCTATAGGGCTGTAAGAGTGTTAAAGCCGTGGGATGAGAGGAGAAAAAGAATAATGGTTGGAGAGACTTGGGCAAAAGGAAGGACATGCAGCTTAATGGTTATAACGGTAATAATGATTGTTAATTTTGGCATTTTTACTTTTTGTAGGTGGAAGCTCCAAGACTCTAACGTTTGATGAAGTGTACAACCAATCGAGTCAGACAAATTGCACTGTTTACTGTGGAGGTATTTCCAACGGCTTAACGGACGAATTAATGCAGAAGACGTTTGCGCCATTTGGACAAATTCAGGAGATTCGAGTGTTTAAGGATAAAGGTTATGCTTTTGTTAGGTAAGGGAGGAAGGAGATGAATTGACATGATGAGGGTGATCAGGTTTTGGGTTGAAATATTAAGTGTTTCCTTTCTCGGTCTTGTTCCTGTAGATTCGCCACAAAAGAGGCAGCGACACATGCCATCGTAGCGGTGCACAATACCGAGATTAATGGACAAACTGTCAAGTGCTCGTGGGGGAAAGAAGCAGGTGATCCTGCTAATGCTACAAATCAGGTGAGTTTTGGTATTGGAAGTATAGTAGGAGAAGTGGGGGGAATTTACGGTTATTGCTGAACTTGATGTGTGAATCAACAAATGGGTTTGTGAGGGAGGGTAATGTAATAATAATGTGATTTGACGTTGTTTTTGTTTGTTTGTGGGGCAGCAGGCTTATGGATACGGCTCACTATCGAATACCCAGTACCCTTATGGGTATGGCCAACAGGTGGCGGCCGCCGCCACTGGATACTGGTATCCGCAAGGCTATCAAGCGGCGCAAATGCAAAACCAATTTTTGCAAGGAGCAATGCAGCAGCAAGGTTATCCATGGAGTGGTTATCAGCAGGGTTACATGGGGTAAGGAATTATGAGAAACGAGAAACTATGCAAGTACACATTACATTACATATACTGGCTAGCTAGAATTAGATGACGCAGTCATGTAGCAATAGATTCGGAAGAAGGAGTTTTTGTGAACATATAAACACTACGGGCTTTAAGAGAGAATCACTGTCTGTAACATAAATAGCATGGGATATGGTTTTGTAATTGTAGAGATAAGCAAAAGTTATTGTTTCT
>JAQGBJ010002670.1:0-15472 GCA_034698345.1 Sphaeridia pumilis
CATGGACGGCTGATGCGGGCCACTTCCTTCAATTCAAACAATCAAACCATGTTTACCAAGGAAGCCGCCAACAATTCCATTCACGACTGCTCTGATGATCATGAAGATGGCGAATTCAAAACTGAAAATGGTACAGAGGCCATGTGGGTGCGTCAGGGGACTAAATTTGGAATCTGATCGGTTTGTCGATAACCTTCATCGCCAGCGCAGAGCTCGGTCGCCTTCTTCAGACTTACACCCTTCATGTCTCCGCCGACTGCGACTGATTATCGAACTTGAGGGTTGAACAAGATAAGTATCTCTCGAGAAGAACCCATCATAAGAAGTACGTATATACATATAAGAGCAATGGGGATGACAACAACAAATAAATACCTGCTTCAACAACAACAAGAAGTAAAGAACCGAGTTCAAAACCGTTCGTGAAATCAGGCCAAAGAATGATTCCACCTCTCGAAGAACCCGTTCATTGTCATCAGCTTGACCCCAAGACGAACAAGTCAGCAAGAAGTCCACAGTCCATTCAAGATTCATATCTATAGT
Source organism: Sphaeridia pumilis (assembly GCA_034698345.1). Lineage (NCBI taxonomy): Eukaryota > Metazoa > Arthropoda > Collembola > Symphypleona > Sminthurididae > Sphaeridia > Sphaeridia pumilis. Next base: position 544 of record JAQGBJ010002670.1, read on the forward strand.
ATTATATGTAGTGTCTCAAGTGGCAAAAAGTTGGCTTGGTCCGCAGGGGTGAATTTCTATTTGGTCTCTTCCGATTGTAGCGTGCTCGTCTGTTTGTTCCCCTCCCCTCACGGTTTATAACTTTTCTACGTGAAGTGAAAAATGAATTTGAACATCTGAAACATTCTTCCAAGAAACATTCTTTTACACATTGCCATGGACACGTGATGAAAAGCGTCTGCGGCTGACTAGCTACAGCGCACCTAAGAACACTGGCAGTCGGCTGGGCTGTCCGACTTTTTGTTAGACGTCAGCGATGAGTCTTTGCAAGAGCGGAGAGGACATTGACGAATTATTATACAGTCGTCCCGGAAAGTAGAAAGCAAACTTTGTATTGAACGAACAGTAGTGCTTTAAACACAGACACGTGTAAAGGCTTAACAAATCGAGAATGCTTGAGTTCTTGTTTCCTTGTTTTCTCCAAACTTATATATACCTAAGACAATTCTGAAGTTATATATTTACACTCATACTTGCAGTCATATGAAATGTATAAGCACACAAACAGCGCATTAGACAAGTACAAATAGTACGAACCCTCTCAAGGCTCACACACTATGTCAAGTTCCGAAAACATATTTTACACAACTTGACCAATAACACCAATTTGCTATTTACCCACTACACTCCTCGTCCGACCAACTCTATTTACACCAAAACCACAACCTGGTTAACAAAATTTTAAGCTCGCAAATATCGGTGCTAGTCATTTAAGCACAGCGCAGCATTAAAAGTTGGTAAATTGCGATTCCCGGTTGCGTCTACCTCACTTCCTTGGCTAAGATGAATGGTCATTCGGCTTCTGTAGAATCATAGGCAGTAAAATTGAGTTATGCCTTTTCTCTGTATTGTCTGTATTCTAAAGAAAGAAAAGGCATTTTCTCTCGCTGGCTTTGGCTGACGAGATGATCAATTTTGTTCAACGATCAAGCCATTTTATCCGAGCAAAAAGTTTTGGTGAAAAGTTATGTTGAGTAAGTGAAGATGTTCGCAATAAGTTTTGTATGGAGATGATTGGCGATGTGCGAAAAATGGCCTGGTATTGTGTTAATGTTGTTCGTAACGGGAATGGCGAAAAAAAGTTAACTGCTTCGAGGTTGGGAACACCATGAGGAGCGAGGGAAAGAAGAGATAAACAGCTGCTGTGATAGACCTCCAGATAGGCCAAGGGCCAGACGAATCTTGTAATTAATGGCATTGTTTCAGTTGGCAAAATATGCTCTCAATATCTCCCCTGGGGAGATAAATCATCAATCAAAAGCATATGTCCTGTGTATATATGCCCAAAAATATTAGTTTCCGTCTACTTAAGATACATATTGGAGAGTACAGTATTATCAGTGTTAGCTTCTAATGTACATAAGTGTATAGAAAATATTCGCTAAATACCGGTGCTTGTACGTATATTCAATAGATGAATTTTCCCTTCCCAACCTTTCATTCATCTCAAGTAACCCTTGTGAGTTGAGTGTGTGGGCAGAACGTATTTATTGTTTCTGTCAATCTCGATCTAAATCTCTCAATAGTCATCAAGTAGTACATGTTTGACCTTATAACCCAAGTAAAACTTCCTAAATCAAACTTGTGCGTACCCACGATAAAAACCTACCATACATTTTTAACCGTCAGGGTGCGGGAGTTGACTTTGGACAGCCAAGGGGAAAGAAAACTTTCCATGCGATTCTCAACTTGAGGAAACATAAGAAGTATGATAAATAACATGTCAATTTTGAATAATGTTTGTTCAACTCAAGTCATCAGTATTCGTTTTGGGGAGCTATGAGGTCAGTTCACCTTTTTGGAACGGCTTCAAAAGACTCCGTATGTATCTCCAGCCTTTTCTCAGTGCTAATCAATGGTGGTGCGTCTTGCCTGAGTAGAGCGTTACGCGACAAAAGTTTCCTCCTGGTGAAAGTCAAACAACTTTTTACTTAAAAGGCAACGGCCGTCCTTCATTTACAAGTGTGAAAGCTTGTAATTTTATTTACAATACATGGCCCTGACACTTTTACTGCGTAAGTGCCGGTTATGCGCTGTCTATATTTATATATACTCACCACAATTTTGAACACGCTCTTTACTATTAGTTCATTATGTTTTCAAGAAAGTGTATTTTGCATACAGCTTTCAATATTTTGGTTTTCGGGGTGTAAGATGTTTTCATATATACTAATCAAGAACCATACAAATATAGCTTTGTTTTTATCTTTACAGTCAGTATTATGAATAGGGCAATTTATCACATCCGCAAAAAGGGATGCAAGCTTTCGATTATGCGCAAAAGTTTCCACCACGCTATCCTTTACCAAAAGGGAAAAGTAATTTTCACTTTGATTCTCCAGACTTTTGCTTTCATGAATTGTTCGTAAGTAACGTATAGAGGAGGAGTGTAGAGCTTATTACGTGTTTGTATAAGATATTTATACATCTGCAGCAAGAAACATTAGCAATCTTTGTGAACATATTGAAACTTTTGCCGAAGGTATAAACGATGCACTGTTACAAGCTAAAATCAGTTTGACCTTCATGTCTGGTACTTGAGTACAAATTTATGGTTTTTGGGCATGGGTCGGTTTATGTTCAACATGTGTGAAACTGCATGTGCACTAAAAGTCTCTCGGATATTCCTATGTACAACAATATAAATGATATAGTGGCTTTTCTCGTTATTTTACAAGCCACGTTTGTAAAAGAAGGAAATATTTTTATAACCCTGTTAATGATGGTAATTTCAGATAGTGCAAGCAAAGTAGCCAGATAGAGTTTATGAAGGAAGAATAGCTTGTGGGCTACCAAACCAAAGTCGTAGGTTGCAAAAACAGCTTTTGTTTACTTTTCTGTAACAAGTATTATTTAGATGGAAAATGTTTTTAATAAACCAATATCTGTGAATCCAATCGTAAATGTATCATTTTAAAAATAAACGTTCTGAAGTAAGAGAATCAGAAATATGAAGCTTAATGAAGTATCTGTATAGCGGCATCAAACGAGAAATAAGTTCTAAAAGCTTAGAAGCATACTTATCCACTGATTTAGACAAAATTTTGACCTTTTCCTAGAAAATGTTGAGAAATATAGACCGTCTGAACGTTAAAGGCCTGCTTTCAAATTTATGAGGTGCGAAACAATATGACATGAAGTGTCAACTCCATGAAAACAATAATAAATTAAGTTCAACAAAAATAACAATACATAGTCATGACTTGTCAAGCTTATCCGGATTGGGGGCAGGGTTGTTGGACGAAATCGAGACAGAATCCTCTGTTGGCTTGATCTGGAGCTCGTGGATCGCTCATTTCAAAGTCGTTGAAATGGACGCGCAGGCTGAAAGGACGAGCGAAACCTTTGGAAAAGAAAGACGGTATGGAATTATTTATACATGATCATAAGAAATGGTGTTGGTGAAAGTAGGCGGGAGAGGAAATGTGTATGAAAATGGTTTCCTATTGTTATGAAACGGAAGCAATAAGAATTATTCCGTTAACTTGTTCCATGTGTGTGGGTGTGCTGCGAAGAAAGCTGGAAATGCCTTCACCCACTGCTTGCCGCCGTTTATTAAGGTATAATACAGTCGTGAAATTTAATCGTTTGTATGCATGTAACGGCTCTCTATGCGACTGTCACTGCGAGGGCGGAGAAAGCTGAGAACAAATGGAAGGCTACATGGTTCACCACTTTTAGCCGATGATAGCTACGCTCACGGCGTATCAAGGAGCAAAACTTGGGGCCAAGATTATGTGTCACAAGTTTTCTCACAAATTAGCAAGTTAGAATACACTGTATATACTTTGGTTAAAATACCCACGAAAGAATCAAATTGTGTGTACTTACTGTAGACAGGTGCGTGGCTAGTACTTCCGCTCAAGCTAGTGAATGTTCCACCGCAAATTCTGTCGACGCAGCTGGATCCGTCTGTCTGCAATTCTCTGCCCGTGTCAGTAGCACAGCTTACACCGATCCAGTCGCTGGGACATTGTTCAGCTCCCGACATGGTTCTTTGAGGCTCCGTCATGTTCTGCGAGGTTGAGCTGATAACAAAGGCTTCCGTTGGGTCCGCAGAATCTTTGCATGGCACATAGACAATACCGCAGAATCCCTCTTCGGCCCTGACACAAACGCTGTATTCTTGCGATGACAGTTGCATTCCGAATTCCATGTTCTGGTTCTTGATATTAGGGTCTCCGTAATTGAAGGACTTGATACGGCCCGACATGCCCGTAAAGTACTGAAGACAACTGTCGCCGGCGCGATATTGGGCATTACAAGGGACTTGAGATACCTTGATTCGCCATTTACGGGCGTAAGACTCTCCTGACGTCACAATATTGATCTTGATGTTCCCAGCTGATGGCCCAGCATCAATGTACACTATGGAAAAAATGTGCAATATTCATACATGTTCACAGGATTACCGACATCAACACGTGAATACCAAAAGGCCCCGTCCCACTTACTGTGCTGGCCAGCGTTCTCTCCACAGATCAATGGGACCGGACGGCCTCCAGATACGACAAAGACATCAGATTCGCAAATGTGATCCACGGGTTCAGGTTGAGCGAGAGAGAAGTCTTCGAAATCGAGTCTGAAAAAGGCAAGCATAAATGTAATGGGATGCTCCACTCTCAGTGTAGGTGCTCTGGAGCTTTGACACGTAATCGACTTTGTAGCAGAATTATGAGGCATTTTGTGCTCTTATGTACCTGTATTGGCAAATGTTATGATCCACCTTCTGGATTGTTATGGGACATTCAATGCTTCCATCGTAGGTACCAGGCCAATCGGGGTTCATGAAGTAGGTGACGTTTTGATTAGACTCGGTGTTGCAAGACTTTTGGACTAGTTTTCACATGAAAATCTCATTAGCGTCATACCGAGCGAGAGCGGTTACATCCGCCGCATGTAGCCGTAACGACAAGGAAATGTGATCAACTTACAAACGCAGCAAACTCCGAAACCAGCCGCACAAGTGCCGAAAGCAGTTCCACCCAGCTGCCCGCATTGGTTCCGAGGGTAACAGGTTCCATTAGCTCCATTATCCGCTTGGCATGGGGCGTTTTGCAGACGAATCATCATGAGCATAGAAATCACTGCAAAAACACAGGAGGCGTCTAGTCAGTCACCCATCAAAATTATTAACGGCCACATTTAAACCAAGGGACAACCACAAACAATGGTCATTTTTCTCAATTATGCTCAAGAGGTCACAGCGCTTGTCGTCTACAGGTAGCATTCGGGAAAGAAGTTGCCCTTGAAGTAAAAGCCGCTGCACCAGCAGGACATGATTTGACGCTACAAATAAATCTTGCAAAACTTTTCAGGGCATTTCTTCGCTTGTCTTTGCCAAGCTACAACAACGTGGAACGCTTTATCTACTAGCAAAGAATGCAAGTGCTTTTATTCGAAGGAGACATTTTTAGCTGAATGGTATAAGCGACGCCAAAAGATTCTGCAAACGGCGGGTTAAATTCACTTCCATAAATCATGGTCAGATCAACACGAAAAAGTCAGCTTACGTTTAGATTGCCTGGTTCCATCTCCTTGCGTCGACACTCCGGTATTTTCTCCTGCGGATTCTATATCGTAAGCAAGAGGCGGCAAAATCTTGGATTCTGCATCAACCACCGCTGGAAGGACTAGACTTGCGAAAAACACGAGAAGGAGACACTTTTGTGCAATTTTGCACCTGTGGCCACTCATCTTGAATTCGTTCTGCTATTTCCGCTCTTTTAGATTATTTGGAGCGGACCAATTTGTGAAGAAAACAAACCCTAATAAAGTTTTGGTATGTTGCCAACTACTGGAGGCCAGTGCAAAAGTTCTCCTATGCTAGGACAAGGAGCACTGGACAAGAAACAGACGAAGAATCACGGTGAAATTCAAGCTGTAATCTTTCTGCAGCTCCAATATTAATGACGGTCGATATACGTTGTTGTGTCGAATGTAACTCTCGGTCGACAAGCGTTTCCACCGCAGACCCGAGGACGATTAAAGCGGCAATTATAAGGAGCATCCTATTTTTATACGTACTCAATTCGTAATTAATTCGGTCAGTCCTGAGAAGGAGATATTCGCAAGCGTCCATTCACTCACACACAAACACAAACGCCGTTCTTTACATACACAAACTTTAATCATTTGACAATGTCAAGGAGATAGTAACCACTTTTTCACTTGGTATTTAAAGTGATGGAGAGGCACCGCAAATAGAAATCGCCCCGTCATGTTCAGCCTATGTTTGGCAGCCCACCTCCGTCCGGTTCAATACAAAAGCACTTATTGCTTCCATTCATCTTTCTAATTCTTCGTGATCCAAGGCACATCCGATGGCTCTCGTCATGTTTTTTCTATTACATACCTTTTTCTACATCTTTGCAAATTTCGCCCATTTTTCACCAGTCTACAAAGAATGTCTACTTTTCACCCGACTTCACTGCGACTAACTTTGGCAGTAATTCAAGCCCTGCAGGGAACGACATGGTAATCCACATTCGAAGTAGCTTATAAGCACCAGCTCCACAGTTCGTAGTCGTGCTTTCCGGGTTTGTTAGTAACACGCTAGTGAAAATGCGGTACATTTAACGCCTTGAGGCTCTGAAGTTGAGTCTTTGTCAAGCTCTACGGAACTCGAATTTGGTAGGAAGAAGAGTCTTTTGTGAATCAAAGAACTAGGAAATGTATGTACCGGACCGGATAGGTACATGAGAAAAGATACAATCCCAGATTACCGGTTGATATACAAAAACGAGGCAGGGTCATCCTTATCCTGTCACCGTTTGGCTCCCAATGTAAAACTGTGGGAGTAGGATACCGTTAAGGTTTATAGTTTAGCTCAGCAGATTGTAATCAAGGTAAAACCTGCCCTTGAAATGCTCATATATTTTCCAAGACGAATGGCAATAAAGTATAAATACAAGACAAACAGACTTTTTAGTTAGAGTACGCGCTGGACAATTGCCATTAGGGATATCTCTAAAAGAGCTTGAATCGACAAGAAAGCTGACTTACTATTACTTACTTCACTCTCTCTTTTGATCTTGACTTTCGCAAGTCCTACTTAAGAGCAAATGCAATTCTATTTCTAGTTCAGGCGACCAAATCACTAAAGAAATCTCATAAAAGAATCTTGCTAACACAGGGCAGTACACGACGACACTTGAATGGAAGACAAATGTATAGGGATTCTTCGATGCATACATGCATCGCCGGTATTCTTGAAGGACAATAGATCCAAGAGAAACTGCAGCTTGGCAGCAGGAGACCGCAATCAAAACATGAGCCGAGGTGGTACACGAGTATCATACACATGTGAGTTGAACTTCTGATTGAGATTAGTATTGTATACAAATGTAAGAGTCTATTAACTGATCCTGCTGATGACAATTAAGTTTGTCTCCTTCAGCCTTCAATTGTCGGTACACGGCACAGCTTGAATATGCGGAGTGCCTAACTGGTAAGTCGTAAAGAAAATGATGGAAAGTGCTTGTCGCTCAGGATTTCCCCAGTAACGAAACGCTATTGAATGCTTTCTTTTCGGTGGAAACTTGGGCTTTTAAAATTCATCACGGTTGGAACTGGAGGCAAGTTCCATCGAGAAAGCGGAAATGACGCAAAATGGGAATGACTAGAAACAAGACGTTTTTTTATTACAGCTGCAACCCTTTGAGATTTGCTCAAGCTTTCTTCATCGCTCAAAAAACACTGTTTGCAGGCTATTTACACACACGTGTGTTCAATCCAACGTGAATAAACCAACGTTTTAACAAATTGATTTCTATTGTCACATCGGAAGAGACGGCTTTGCGGAAACGAACCTTTCACCAGATCTGTCCTTGTCATTTCCACTTTTGATTTTCGGCGAGCTCGAGTAATTTGCAAGATATTATACTAGACGGCTTTTAAAATCGGTTTCCGTCTTGTAAGTAAATTTTGATTCTCCTCTCTATCCTCTGTACAAATATTGCAAGACTGTGTTATGATATAATATGGTTGCACAAGGCTAACGGCACAATTTTGTATGTATATTTATGTATAACATGTTTGTCATATGCCCGAGCTAGAATTGAAGTGAATTAATCTGCTACGGCAGTTTCTTTCTTTGTACTTTCATTTCTTTCTTTAGGGGGAATCAGCAATATTATCAAACCAATAAACTACTCAGACTCAGGCGACTCTTAACCTTCTTGACATTTATTGAATAAATGTTCGAGGGCTTCTCGCGGATACAATGTAAATGTATATTCAAGACCCTTGAACGGTAAAAACACCTGAGTATCTGATCTGAATACGCAAGAACACCAGCTAGAGTTTTTTGTCATAGTAATATTTTTTCTACGATAGATTATTAATTTTAAGCCCCTTTGGCTGTTCTGAGTTTCAAAACAAAACCTGTAGAAAGTTTTATCAGCCTCAGCAGCTATATACTTCAGGGCGGTATTGCGCAAAAAGATTTCCAGGGAGAGATAGTATGGAAAATCTTTATCTTTGTCTGTCTAGTCGAGCAAGTTTTCGAATCTCAAGTGGCATTACGAGCATTTCGTACACGTGCGAGCAGGTTTTGGGCGGAAGTTGAGCCGGGCGCCTAGCAGACGAATTTTGCAACAACGTAAAATGGTTATGTAGAATTGAATATAATTAATTGCGACGTGATGACCAATAAATTTTACGGACTAAGAGTGCTACTACACAGTTCTCTGACGATTACGCCAATAGTAAAATCTGCCAAAATGCATTATATCACTGTTATATCTGCAATACTTTTCGCACAGTAGCTTGCCCTCAGTTCATGGAGATATAAGTTTGCCACAATGCAAATCATCATTTAGCAAAATTGTGTGTATAGCAGTAGATTTGAGGGTTAGTGTTCATATAGCGAGTTTTCTGCGAGGGCGAGCACGTGGTTCGAATGGCTAATTAAATCTGATGAATACATACATTGTAATTAATGGTCGATTCAACAACTCCCATCATCAACTTTTGCACGATACTCTCAAAGTTCCCTCACCACTTTTAATTCGCAATAATTTTGCAACAATACATTAATATACATACTAAACTAGATTGTTGCAAACTCTTCTTCTCCACCACTGACTGATATCGTTTACCCCTTTTTATCCTTTGACATTCTCTAATGCACCCAACCACAATTTTAATTGTCATGAATCAGCATTGCCAGTTTTCATTTACTACTACTTACATAATGACAAGTTGTGTTACAGCTTCCTTTGGACTTTGCCGGAAGAGAAGAAGCAAAGTGAAAGAGACGAAAAAACTAATAATTACTATGAGTAACAACAAGACACTTAAGGGCTTGGCGCCTTAGTTCAACATTGTAAATATACATGTTCGCATGCTTCACGGTTCATTCAGAAGTCGAATGGCACCATATGATTTTTTACATTGCGGTCTTTGTATATCTGTGGTCAGGTTGTGTTAGCGAGGTTGCGCAATCATGAAACAATGATGTGTGAAAAAACTTTGGGGATTCCGGTGTAATAATACTGTGTAGGCGTTTTTACGTGCACTTCAAGCAACGCATTGCTTGTCGTAGTCGAAACTCTAATAATTTTGGTTGTGCAGTAAGTATCACAAGCTTATGTTGTCAGTTGTCACCTGAACATCGACACATGGTATTTTCGCTCTAATAAAAAATGAGAACGTTATGTACATTGAACAAAATATTAGGCATGTTCCTTTTAAAGGTTCAATTTGCTTTAATTTGGAGTTCTTTTTCTTTTGCTACATAGCAGTATTCAGAATCCAGGCTGATTGTTTTGAAAGCTTCACTTTACCAAAAATTTATTTGTGCAGGGTCGGGCACCGATAATTAAGCTTTGCAACTTAAACCGCATCCTACAACAACTTTCTTATAGCAGAAATTGCAATATATAATTCATTGAAGGTTCTATGCAAATCGTAATTGTAGTTGAAGAGCAGCTCGTCAATTGGAAAGCGTTAGAAATTTGCCACATGTACTTGTAGATGCCGGCCTGGCTGGCAGTAACCTAGTACATGAAACAGAGGTTTTTGCAGTAATAACTAATACAAACAGAAGTACCGGCTTGACAACAATTTTGCTGTTTACGTGTTGTTCAAACGATGGGAAAAGTTAGGTATACTGACGTGAGTAAACGTTGAACGTTATGTGAATTGCAAAAATCCTTACTTGAGCTTCTGGCCTCTTTGCCGAAGGCAAAGTAATCAAAGTACTGGATTTTGATGTAAATTCGCGAAAAAAAATATGTGCAAGTTCGGAAAGTTTGTGCCCGATGCATGATCCGGTTGAACGAGCACAAACGGACAACCGTCTGTGCGTAATCTTCGGCTTCATGAAATGTAAACGGGAAGTTTTTGGTGATGACAGATAATGAACTCAAAGGTACAGAAAAGTTTCCAAAATTTTTATGAAATTTGATTCTGATCTTGTTTACACATTCGAGGAAGTTTCAATCCCTTGTGGGCTAAAGTATAACGCTGATGTTAGTTGTGAAGTTGTAGGCAGTAGGTAAAAAGATAAACAAAATTTCGCAAAAAGCAAGTCTTGATGATTGCACAGGAAAAGAAGAAAAAAGCTAAATGTCAAAGGTATATTGTGCTTCAGATAAGGGAATTCCAGCTCTGACTTACCAGCTTCCAAGTTTTACAGACCAGGTGGTTCCAACGATCTTGCTCATATGCTCCGAACGGAAATGCAGTATTTTAAATCTTTACAACTTTACCTAGAAACGACTGGAACTGCCACCGTGACAAATGTGTCATTAACGTAAAGCTAGTCAGGTATATACATCTTGTCGTAAAGCTGAATGGTAAAAGCATGTTCGAGGACCGTATAAGTTACACTCGTGTTCAATCAGTGAATCTCTAAATTTTTTTACGGTTAACTCACTCAAGGTTGAGCCTTGAAGGTTCGCTGCAGACTATTCTCAATAGTAATTCTTGCTGTCGTTAACTTTGTACAAGTTTTGTGTGTATCGTTGAAAAACGTAGTAATAGCAAACGAAACAGCTTTTTCTATGCGATGCAATGAATGTTGACATTTCATTAAACTCGATACATCAAACCCATTCCAACTGTAATGGCTTTCGTAATTTCGTTCCAGCTACTATGTATTTCTGCAATGCCGCAAAATTGAATTTGAACCTTCAGGAAAAAATACCAATCAGTTATGTCACAGCCGGCAAAATTTTGCTATCTTCTGCTCGTTTCTTTAAAAGCCGTGCCGTGGATAACGTCAAGAACGAAATAACCGAATCATGAGAAGTACTCTGTTAAGTTCCTGTTGGAACCATTTTGAAACCAAAATCCCGAACAGGGGCATACAGAAACATTCTACTGATGAAAGTATGGTGGATATAGATACGCCATGCATCAAAAAAGTTTGATGCGTTGTTCTTTTATTAGCTGTAGGTAGAAAATAGATGCCGATTTGATAGATCGGCATTACGTGCAAGGTGTATATACATATAATGTTTCTGTTACATCTTGCTGACTGCTGAACAATGTAGCTTAACCAAAATAATGACGCTGAAGCAGTACTTTTGGGTAATCTACAAAGAAGGCAATATACATTACACGTGACAAACATGACACAGTTATTTTGGCGTTCAGGTGGTGCAGATCAAGTTGCGCAATTAGAAAAAAGAAACGTGTTTTGGCAATTAAACATTTCTGTCTGTTTGTTCTGTACTAATGTATCATTCGATCACCAATTACTCGCACGCAAATGCATGAATGAAGATCCCTCTGAACCTGCAATTTCGTCAAGGGCCTCGTCTTTGTAACGTTGGTGTCTTCTTCAGGTGAAAATTGTAGAAGCCCAAATGTCCAAAAGCCAGCCAGACAACGAGACGAGTTTTGCAGAATAAATTATGGAAGAGGAAATTAGGGTCAAATTCTACGTTATCGTCATCATTTCTATCGCCATTATGTAAAAGAGGACACTGGGAGCGCTTTTACACCATCAACCTAACCTGCCTTGCGCTCTGCGGTATTCATGGTCGCCGTCGTGTACGGAAGTCAAAGGTGCGGAGTGATGTAAGACTTTGTGAGAACAAAAAGAAGATGTGTATATTACCATAATTAATTACAAGAAAGCTCACAGAATTATGCCGTAGAAGCAAAATAATTAATTGCAAACGATTATATTTCATTGTTCTTATTATTCTTAAATAGTCTTCGAGGTAACCGGATTAAAAGTTACTTTCTAGCAAAAAATATAAAACGATTCTTGTTTGTAGTTCATGTCAACCGATTTAGCAGGAAATCTGGCTGGGTGCAGTGTTAACCAGCTATATATCTTGAATGCATTGGATACAAGAAACAGATGCTCAGAAATAGCGTGGGAATTTCGGCACGCTAAAATTTCAGAAGCAACGGTTGATTTTGCCAGCAAAAAATGGTTCCAATGTACAAGTACTGATTCACAAAAAATTTAAATTTTCGGGTAGAAACATTTTGAGTAAATTATAGTTCACGTCAAAAATTTCCATGAAGTCGACATTGTTCTAGGGTTATTATTATTTCGGTCGACTACGATTTTGAAGTGAAAATTCTATAATTTACGTGCTATGCAAGTCAATGAGAATAAGAATTGGTAATAACTTGGCGGAAATATCTACCCTGACAATGGCCTTTAGAAAAATATGCTTCAAAGCATCATCACTGGTAACTGCCGTCTCTGCTCGCCGAGAACATCGTAGCAGGTGCAGGATCATGTGTGACTCGCAAAAGGGTTGAATGGCGAATAAGCTGTATATGCATCACAACATAAAGCTTTTATAGAGAGCAGAAAATCAGGTAAGGAAGGAACCACCATAAATCATACAAGCAATGTGCTCTTCGATTAAAAAGTAAACTTTCATCATGTTCGATTATGTAACATGCCGAAATGAAGCCACCAAAGTGCAATTAGTCTGCGTGGTGAAGCGGAAGTGTATGTGCGTATGACGTGTACCTGTGAGCCGCAATACTGTATTCTGCATTTGGTTATGTTTGCCATTTGTAAACTCATAAGCCACCAAATTGGGCAAAGACGTTTCAAGCGTCCGTAGGCAAATTAAACTATGACCCATAATTTTCCTTTGATTTCACGCCTATTTGATACGCAATTTATTTTGTGTGACAAGACATTTAATCCATATAATTTGTTCATGAACAGACAAAAGCAATGCTTACAAATTAATGCTTCACTCTATTGAAAAGCCTCTAGGTCATACATGGTCCAAATTTCTGGCAACAGAAACAATAGCATCCTGATTTGGCTGCATGACATTCTTGGAATTTTTGAAACAATCTTGAAATTGAGCTTCATTTATGAAGCTGAAAACGAAATTTGAAAATATGCAATAGAAATTCAGTTGGCTATCTAGACTTGGAGCATTGATAGGAAGAATGTGAAATAAGGCCGGAAAAGGGGGAACGGTAGGCGGTTGTAGTGCATTGTATCGATAATCGTTAGTCGTGAGAGAATCTTTAATCGCCCAATCCAATGTGTATTCCAACAAATCCGGACTGTACTGTGAGTTCCTTATACATCTGTACGTTAATTATCATAATAACTGTGCTTGAACGGATGGTTGTAGAAATTTTGTCGTTGTAATCAGTTTTGCATCTAGAGAAAACTCGTCTAAGTGAATGACAAATTACCTTGCTTGATGGATAGAAGGCAAGTGCAAAGGTATCATTGAACATGTAAACGTTTTGAAAGAACCTAATAATGAGAGTCAATACAGTATTGAATAAATTGGTGCAATAGTAACAAGTCAAAGGGCCGAGCAAACAAGTCGGCTCGCTTCACCCTCGTCTAACGCCTGCATGAGAGAGGTGGACACTCAAGGTACAAATATGGCCAGCAAGTTATAAGTATACAAGAAATGATGCTTAAAGTAATAATCATAATAATCATGGCGCTGATAATGATTACGTATCGCACATAACCTGCTTGCACTAGCAGAGTAGTTGTAAGGTAACTAACGTACCAGTAGCTGACACTTTAGTAGGGCAAGGAGGAAAAGTTGATCAAGGAAAGCATTCATTTTACGCATAATCTCTATGGTTTTGTCTAAGGGCGCTTCTGAAGGAATGTTGGTGCGCTGCTGTTGTACTTGTTGGAGCCACTTGAAGGGGCAAATGTGAATGACAATGGAAAAGGTGAAATGGTTATGTATACCCTTGATTCCAAAAGGGTTCGTGTGTATCACGTGTGGTTATTGATTAGGTAACGCGGCGCAATCGTTGTACTCCAAGAATATGGAAGACGACCAAGGGTCTCGCGGAAGGGACGCTGCTGCTCCTTGTTCTCAATGCAGAGTCCCTTGAAGTTTGGGTAAAACTTTTGAGTATAAAAGCTCGCCGCTGATCTTTCACCGTCACAATTCAATCACATCTCCTCTTCTAGTAAACAACTAGCAAGTGCAATCAGCTTCCAAAGCTTTTTAAAAAACTTCAAGTCATCACGACTACCTTCAACTTTTCAAGCATCAACATGCGTACCTCGGTAAGCGGATCCTCCAATTCGGACTTTTGGACGTGGACAACACATTGTGCTGTATCGTGCAAATTTTTGGTGTGCCAACAAAAATTTTGTGAAACACCGGGAGCAGCCAGTGCTAAAGTGTTGCTGGAATGACTTGACGGACACTCTTCGTTGTGGACTTCTGACTCCGACTTTACTGCGGTACAGTGGGTTTTAGAGGTGGGCGAGGACTAATCCTGTCTTTTCTCTATTTCCAGGTGATCCTCGCCATTGTCATGGTTGCCTTGATGGCCTACGTTTCCGCTGAACCCGAGCCACCAGCACCAGTCTACGGAGTCCCAGCTGGAGGATACGTCGCTGCCAGCTCCGGCCAAGGATGGGGATGGGGATGGCGCCCAAAGGTCAGATATCTCAACCTCC
>JAQGBJ010002671.1:0-15466 GCA_034698345.1 Sphaeridia pumilis
AAGCTTAAGCCAAAAGTTTTGCCAATTCTCAGGTTTGTAAAGTGTATAGGAATCTTGGATTAATTCAACTCCACACTTGAGTTTTGGTGTCCTTGTATACAAAAGTATGTGACCTGGTTTCAAAAGTCACGTAAAATATCAGAAATTATGCTGTGTACTATAAGTGTCAGAATTTTCCTGTTTCTTTTGATATCGTGTGAGCTTTATTTCAATATAATTTTCTGGAACACATTTTTGACATTTGAGCAAAATCAAGTTGAATTCTTACGGTAATAAATACAAAATTAAACAACAACAAGTTTACAAAAAATTAAGCTATTCTATAAATCGTATCACATTTTCAGATGATCACTGGAAGTTTGATAGTATAGTAAATATAGTTTTGATTTCATAGTGGACGTCATTTATGATCGTACCTTTAAAATATTATTGTCTTATGCGTTACATACTAATAAATAATTGAGGTTAACAGGACCTGACAGTTATCCTTTAGATATTGGATTTTGATCAAAGATCTTCTGTCTTGAATTTTTAACAAAAAACCAGCGTCCATAAAGATAACGCAACCTACTTTTAAGCTTCTTCCAAGCTACAAGTTTGATTATCAGTTGGTACAAGAAAAAGATTGTCGACAAACTTTTGAGCGATTTGAAATGTTGGATTTGGCACAGTTTTTTCTCTAAGCTATCAAGTAATATAGATAAAGAAGAACAAGGCGACAAAAACTTTGAAAATTATTATAGACTCTATTAGGAACTCTTGAACATCAGTTCAGAAGGGCTTATAGTCTTTTGGTTGATTGAAAACACGACTAAGTTCTTCTAAAGTTCTAGCGAAGTGTCCAAAGACCCAAATTGACCTTCTCCAGTTTGGGCAGTTGCATAAACAAGCTTATAACATGCGGACTAACTTTGCCACATCCGTACAAATCAATGTACTTCAAATTGGTACACTTTTCGGCGACGGCGGTCAAACCTTGATCTGTGATTGAAGCGCATTGGCCAATGTTGAGCGTTTCGAGTTGGGTGAGGGAGTTGGCGATTTTTATAAGCCCTTGATCCGAGATATCGCAAGCGCTCATGCTAAGTTCGGTTAAATGGGAAAAGAGGGCCACGTGGTTGAGTCCAGAGTTGCCGATCTTGTCACAGAAACTGACATCGAGGCTGGTTACTCTATTGGCCAACTCGTAAGTAAGGTTGGCGAGGCCGATATCGGAGACGTTGTCACAGGATCGGAGGTTGATTTGCTTGAGGGATTCACAGCTGCAGAGGTGGCGAAGGCCTGAATCGGTTATGTGGACACAGAAACTCAAGTTGATGGCTTGGAGGTTGGGAAGGTGGGTTAGGTGGAGGAGGCAGTCGTCACTGAGTTTTTGGCAGTCTTGAAGGACGAGGTGTTGGAGGTTTTTGTTGCCGAATTGGGTTGTGGGGCCGATTTTGTCCACTAGAGGTAGTAGTGACGAGGATGTCGAAGACGAAGTAGAGGGCGCTGCTGCGGCGGCGGCAGCCGCCGCCGCGTCATGACCCAACAACATCATAAGGTAGGAGGAGGCGGCGGCGGAGGCCGCCGCCGCCGCACTTCGGTTACTGGAACTGGAGGACGAAGTGGGTAAGGAAGTACTGCTGCTGCTGCTACTACTCGCCGGCCTCTTCCTCCTATAGTACTGTTCATACATGACAGGAATCTCTTGTTTACAAATGGCGCACTGTTGAGGTCCCACAACTGGAAGACCGTTGGAGTCCAACCGGTACTTTTTGACTGGAGGTGGGGGATGATGAGGTCGCGTTAAAAGTGTCCGAGTATAGATGGAGCCACTGCCGCCGCTAGCCGAGCTTGGAACACCACTACCACTAGGATCCATCAGGACCGAAGACCTGTGATGCTGTTCGATGATGGCCGGAGGTGGATCCAAAAGTCCGAATTTGACCAAGAAATCGTTCATCTTGGGCTCATATAGATGTGACTTGGACACGTTTCCGGCGAGGAATCCGATGCCGGTATCGGTGACGAGGTAGCAGGAACGAAGGTTCAGTCTTGTTAGTCTCTTGAGGCCCCAGGAAATGAGGAGGAGTCCTCGATTAGTAATCTGGCTGCAGCCGCCCAAATCGAGTGATTGCAGGTTTACAGCCATGGACGCAATCCTTCCGATGCTGACATCGGTCACTTTTTTACACAAACTTAGGTTGAGGTGGGTCAAGTGGTGGAGGCGCATGCTGAAACCGCCGCTGATTGTCGTGTCGTCGACGCTGTAGCAGCCACTGAGCTTGAGGGTGGAGATGTTGGGCAGTTGGGCGGTGAGTTCGCGAAGTCCTTTTTGTTTCAGGCTCAGCACTTGGACGTTGGTGATGCCGCGGCGGTTAAGGCACTGGTAGACTGCAGGGGAGCGTTTGATGTGGATCTTGGCTTCGACGCCCCGCCAGAGGCGCTTGTTGTCATTGAGGATTGCGTTCCAGGTTCTGCAGGTGCGGGCGACATTGCCCAGGTCGCGAACTGGGAGTTTTTTGAAAATCTCCATCATGATTTCGGGGAAGAGGTCGACGATTTCGGTGTCGAAGAGGGGCGGGGCTTCTACGCTTCCAGGCGGAGTCATGAGGAGGGCAGTGGAGGAGAGCGGCAGCTGAGCTTCCGAGTTGGAGGGAGAGTAGAGGGCGCTGCGGCCAGCGGCCGCGAAGGACTCGACTGCTTGCATGGTGAACACAACAGGTGGACGACGCTGGAATCAAACAAAATTTCTTCAATTAAATTATAACTTTTTATTATTTTTGGTACTTCCGAACTGGGGATAGCTTACCGATGGTACTTAAAGTATTTTTGCTATAATTTATATCGCCATTTTTTGAAAAACTTGTGTCTCAATGGGAAAAAGTTACTACGGAGCAATGTTGACTGTTTGAAATCCCCGTGAGCAATGTCATGTCAAGTTGGCCTACAGATGCGTTTAATATCACGTTGTGTGTGTACTACATGAACCAAGAAGAAGAAGAAGAAGAATTTTGTAGTGAGAAAAGGTTGAAGAAGAGAGAAGTTTGCTTGGTGGATTCACCAGTTCCCCCTCGACCATGTGATAAACAAAGATTTTGTGGGCATGGGAAATTACATGAACGTACATGTGTATGGTGAACAACAAGGGAGAAACCTGCCGTCAGAAGAAAAAGATTTTGTCTTCAACCCTCGTCGTATAAGATAAGCAACAATATACGCACCCCACGGGGTACCTTTCAGTCTTTCAGAAAAGAAGAAGGAAAGCTTGTTCAAATTCAGCGTGTATCAGAACAAGGAAATACTTGCCAGCTATTAGAACGAAGCCAATGAGAGGGACTTGAGGCTGATAAATACAGTAGAATATGAACTGGACTGGAAACAAGAGCTGGAACTGGAAATGGATTTTATCAGGATGTCAGGATTTTATAGGGTTGACTTTCCCCAGAAGTACGTAGGAATATAAAGCTCAAGAAATTATTGCGTTTAAAATCTATGAGTAGAGAAAAGAGTTACCTTTAATATACTGTCATCCGATGAAAAAACACTTGCTAAAGAGCAAAAGATCATTGAGTTTTTAGCTCGATGGGTCAGGAGGATACTGGAGGAGACAGAGAAGCTAAAGTGGGAAATGACCATAGCCTCCAAGATTCCAAGTTCTGAAAAACTCTGGTCAAGCCAAGCTTCATGTTTGAAAGCATACGATTCGATGGAATGAAGAACGGCGATAAGAGCCTGATTAAATACCTGTTGTTGTAATATATAAAAGTTTTGTGTCATCCTCATATCATTATGGAACGAGTCCAGCAATTCTTGGATTTTGTTTACTTTTGTTTGTTTGTGATATGGAATGAGAATGGTGTTAGAGTCCAAAGGTGAGCAAAACAGAAAAAGAGACTACTCAGACAGCAGCGAACATATCTATCTAATGTTCTATGGCTCCTATTTACAATCGTCTATCAATATAACTAGAGCTTCGGCATAGAAAACCCTACAAATCTTCAGATTTCAGTCAGTACGTAGTTTGTGGACGGTCCACGCAGGCAGGCCCTCAGAAAGAAAGAGACCTGGAACATTCATCATGTTCAAGGGCCAAGATTTTTCAAGATGGTCAATACTACGTGTACTAGAAACTATGAGAGTAAAGAGAATCTCATGGAGAAAAGCTGAATAGTCCCTCAGGACATATTTAGGCCGACTTGGTTTCAACAAGATTTTAAAGCTTTGAATATATCCCAAAGTTCTCAAGCTTTTACTAAATCCTTGCAGGGTTAAGTGCCTTGAAGCTGATCCTACATTTTTTCAAAGTGCAAGTTGTATTATGTATCTGGATGAATCAGTCAGTCAGAAGATATGTTCAGGTATACACGGACCGAAGTACAAAGTAAAGAACTGACTGACTGAACCTTGTTTCCTTTTGTTCCCTATTGAATCCCCATCGACCATTATAGACACACAGACCCTTTTGTTCCAACTCGCGGTCCTTAACCAAGGAACCAGAGACCTTTTTCAACAGCAACAGCAGGAAATAAGGAATAGCGACCTGTGCAGGATATGCATTCAAAACCGAGGAAGAATGTCCCTTAGAGAAAACATGGTTCAAAAGAAGAAGAGTTCTTTGAATTCAAGTCTCCGATTCAAACTGGACTAAAGAACCTCAAGTCTCGAGCATCTTCAAGTGGTATACCAAGTCCCGGGTTTGGACATGTCTGTTGCTATGGAGATTGGAACCAAAGACATCGAGATACACTTTTAAATACCAGAATGCCTATAGGGATTTGTATCAACTCGCACATGTTTTTTGCAATTTCATAAGGTCGTAAAAATTCACCAGCTGAAGGACCAAAATTTTAAACGTCTGTCATCTGGACGCTTTCAGAACAAGGACAGCTGCCCGGAATTTTTTAAACGGTCAGGTGAGTGAGGTCTAAGCATCAAGTCAAGTGAATCTTCGCCCAGTTACAAGCAACAAGGTTATTGGAACTGGAAGGAAAGAATTTTGAAGATAGAAATTACAAAAAGAATGATGAAGGCTCTCTTGTTGTTTCAAAAATAATGGAAATTAAGGGTTACGTCCAAAGAAAAGAAACAACAATAATATGAACCCTTGAAGTCCCAGTTTGAGAACGTCAAGTTGCTGAGCCTGTACTTTTTACCTTGATGGAAGATACCTTGGATGGAATAACACTAGTAATTATGGTAATAGCAGCATAGATCCAGGAAAACGAGTAATTCCACAAAAAGGGCTCAGCCCTTATTTCAGTCCTTCCTTATACTCTTCAAATGTAGTTCATCACAGTGGATGTCAGGTACATTTACAAAAAATCCTCTTGGATCAACTACATATCTCAATGGAACAAGAAGAGCATATAAATCATAAAAAACATTAAGGCCTTCAGAACCCAGGGATAGAAACGAAGGCTCGACTAGCTCAACCTCAGACGTAAATGACATTGTAGGCGGAGCCAACATTAAAAATGCCTTTGAATATACAGAAACTTGGCAACTGGAGAGAGAATTTCCTCCAGAACTCCAAAACTGAATGAAAGCTTTATGATAAAAGGGTTGGAAAACCCGTAAGCATTAAAAAATACATGAACCAAAATTGAAAAAAGTGTTAACGAGGTAAAAAGCAATTTACACACAGTACAAGTACATAACTAATGCCAAACGAGCTAAAAAGCCTCGTTTCAAACCTGATAATCTGTAGGAAAATCCAGCCTGAATTACTGGATTCTGGAGATTTCTCCAGAAGTTTGTTCAGACACAGGGCCAGACAGAGGCTAATCATTATGAAAATTCCAGTAGCTAATAGTTGCTGCTACTTTTTGCTGTCATTACCTGCCTGTAAATACAGTGTTCCATTATATATAAGCGGGGGCCTTCTTGAATATAAAACAATGGTGAAACATTCGGTCCAACAAACAAGAATCGTGAAGAAAAACCGATTATGCCAAGAGTTACATTTTATGGTGGAAATGCACAGTAGCATTCTTTTTAATTCTCAATTCTTGTTGAATTTTTACAATAGGCTTCAGGCCACTTTACAGATTCCGCTGCGCTTGAAGCGTTTGACTGGACATGCGCAAGTGACGTCTTCTTCAGAAGACGTAATTTCGGCCGACCTCTGACAAATAGAATTCAAGGTCGACCGACGTTGTTCGATGATTTGTCATTGGAAAAGTAAATAGTCAAAAATTTTCGTAGAAAAGAGGCGGCAAAAGCCCATCTCTCATTCAAGCGTTGTAAAACGCTGTTAAAATAGCCACAAGCTGATAAAGCATTCTGTCAGAATGTGTCATCATTCCTTCCCTTGCAAGTAAACGTTAAATCATAAGCGCTAAAACCTCTTGTTTCTATCTTGAACGCAGCCAACTTATTATCAGAGCAAAGAGGCAAACATTGCATCTACCTGATTGTCGCTAATAGCTTTTGCCAATTGAGTTCCGCCAGAGGCGCAACATCCGAGATGAGTCGTTGGTTCGTTCGTTGGCTGTCCTTTGTTTGGACAATCTGCAATCTTCCATAAACTTTTATCTAACGCTGTGACAAACGCTTCTTGCTGCCATATATTATCTCATCGCCCATGCATCATTTCCTGTCAGGTCCTCATTTATATATCTCCAACGCTTCCAGCTCACATTTCAATTAGTACTCGACATCACGTTTTAGCGAAAGGACATTAGTTTCTAAAGCGCTGTTTCCAAGGTGAGTCTCGAAAGTTAGCTTCGCTTCCAACTTGTAGACTTGATTCTTCAAACTAGCTATTTGGATTCCATCCAGCTTACTTTACAAAATGGAGTTGAAAAATCTACTAGGCCTGACTGCCCTCCTGGTAGTCCTCGTTTTCGACCAAGCCGTTGGCTACGCAAGCTACAACAGCCGCTGCCGCCTCAACAGTCCAAATCCATCCGACCTTTGCGATCCCTCCGCTTTCCTAGTGTGCTTCACCAGGACTGGCAACAGCGAAGGCTTCTGCGACTGCGTCTCCACCGACACAATGTACTACAACGAGACTTCGGAACGCTGCCTTGTCACCGTCAACAACAAGTGCGTCGGAGGCTTCGGAAGTCCTGGCTGGGGCAATGGAGACCATGGCGGCAACCGCCAACCAGAATGTGGAACCGGCTCCGATTGTGAAAGGTCCAGTGGACGCTGCGTTTGCCGATCCGGCCTCAGGGCCAATGATAAGGGCGAGGGCTGCAGTGGGGCTGGTGGAATCGCTGTGAGTTCTGTCGTTATGGTTGGAGTAGTCGCTTTTGGAGCTTTGAGGATCTTCAAGTAAATGTATTCAAACCTTCAACAAGTATTAACCCTAAAAGTAGCAAAATTCTCTCAACTTTGTAAGCCAAGTTTTCTATTCTATAATAATAAAAATATTGTACTGGAGAAAGAAGAGTATTGGAAATTCAGGTTACGTTACAATTTACAATGGGTTCAAGGCTACTTGCATATTTGAAATGGTACAATTCTTACTTAAAATGACAATCAATACGCCAAGTTACGTAAGGACAATAAAAGGAAATGACACGTTCACATACATTATACAGAACGACAAACCATTTCCATTCAAAGTGTCGTTAAGGGTTCTGAAGTTGTGAATTTACAATACGGCACTATCATAAAGAAAGGTAAAAGTTACACAGGATCCACACAATAGATTTACGACTGATATATATTGTTGTGAACGGAATTGAGGGTCATAAAGTGAATTCAATTGCCGTTCAGGCTTCTCGTCAAGGGACTCCGACGACTACAGAAGTTGACAAGGCGAAGGATATACGCACTCTTGATTCCTTACACTACATTTTCCAGCCATAAAGTCATGTACAAAGGGTATATATTCTTAAAGGCTTTTACAACATTGAAATTACTTGGAGACAAGTATACATTTTAGAATGAATGTTCTGAAAATGATGGATGACTTTACGATCAGGGCTCGCTATCCGTTGCAGTGAGAATTGCCTCTCAGGCTTACAATTGCATATGTGATTAGACGCCTTCCGACTCGGCTAGAGACACTTGCTGCATTATCTTATGTCACAAGAAAAATCATCAGATTGCCAAACTATACAAAGTTTATGAGCCTATTGGAAGATACATTGCTATTATAACCAAGGCAAAAGGCAATTAGCCGGAATATGGCAGGCACATGACTAGAAGATTGTCAAAAATTTTACAACGCAAATCAAAACCAGCCCGTGCTACTCATAAAAGTGACATGACTGCAGCTAATTTACAAGTCGGTGCATAAATTCTGCTTACAAAACATATTAGAGGGACTTGAAGGGATGAGACAGGAATTTCAAAACTGAATCGGGACGATTTCTCCTTGGTTGGCTTGACACTTTACAACAATAGGAATTCGGTGAGCTGGTGTTGTACAAAACAAGTGAACAATACTCTTGTGGTATTCAAGTTCAGTCAAGGGTGATGCCTATGGATATTGAAAATTTGTCAAGGAAGGCAGTGCGAGGCACCGGATATTCTTTCAGTGTAAACTTTAGGCGTCATGAATGTGTCTATAAAGGAAACATTTTATTAAGTCATATAAATTTGTCAATATATATCGTAAACGTTACCAATTGGCGAGTATAGTAATTTCTCTGGTAAAAATTCATAAAAATACTTCTACTGCACTTGACTACATGCCAATCTTGTTCAGCTTAATCCTAGGGATGATATTCATTGACTGGAGTTCTTGGAAGAGCAGCTTGCAGGCATAAGGAATCTTGATCGAAATGACATTGTTGCTTGACTTGCATCCGTGACACCTATAATAGTAGAAGAACGTTAGTCTTAACACATTGGATACAAATTGATAGTTCGAAATGATAGCAAAACTTACCATCCTGAATATCCCATGACTCCACAAACGTTACATACATCTACTTCGAAAACGTCACTCGAAATCATCAGTCTTTCCAGTAGTAACATTGAAGCTCCGTATCCGATCAAACAATCTCTTTCCATTTCTCCGAGACGAAGTCCACCTTCTCTGGATCTTCCTTCAGTGGGTTGACGCGTCAGAACTGCCATAGGACCGCGAGCTCTGGCGTGCATCTTGTCCATGACCATGTGCTTCAACTTTTGGTAGTAAACCTGCGGGAATACAAATGTCCAATTCAATTTCAAATGGACTACCGTTAGAATTGTGATCCAATGACTGTAAATTATCTACTTACAGGCCCTGAGTAAATGTAGCCAGTGAAAACTTCACCAGTAATTCCGGAATAGAACAAGTCTTTTCCTTGGTAATTGTATCCATGTGATTGTAAGATTTCACATACATCGTCAACCTTCGAGCCGCCAAAAGCTGTAAATCAATCACAACAATTAAACGTTGTAAAACGATTATAATCCATAAGGTAATCCATAATGCAGCAGGTGGTGCTTACCGGTTCCGTAATGCTGTTTCCCTTGAAATAGCCCTGCTTTTCCTGCAAGTAGCTCTATTAGTTTTCCGACTGTCATCCGAGACGGGAAACCGTGAGGGTTCATGATGACGTCGGGTGTCATTCCAAGATCATTGAAAGGCAAGTCTTCTTGGTTTACGATCAATCCTGTAACACCTTTCTGGCCGTGCCGACTACTGAACTTGTCTCCCAGCTCTGGACGGCGAGTTTGTCGAAGAAGTAGCTTAAAAATGTGGTAGTCTTCGCTATTTGAAGAAAGCATGACCTTTTCAACGTAAGTAGGGATGGGACCTTTGTACGTTATTGGCACTTCTTTGTATTCGGTTGTTCGGCTGACAGTTTCGGACGGTTGAGTTTGGGTCACTGCCGGAGTCTGCTTGTTGATCATAACCTGGAGATGAATCGAAATTGAATTAAAGATTTTTTCAGTTTAACGTGAATGTTAAAGTACTAGGTGATTATAGCGAGTGTATCCTGGAGTATAAACCCCACAAGATTTATCTTCAACTTTGGGGCTCTGAACCTGGATTTTGATTTGGCATTGCTCTTCCAATCGACACAAGATGGGTTCAAGTATCGAACATGAAGATCCATGCGTTTCTAAAAAT
The DNA here is from genome assembly GCA_034698345.1 of Sphaeridia pumilis. NCBI lineage: Eukaryota > Metazoa > Arthropoda > Collembola > Symphypleona > Sminthurididae > Sphaeridia > Sphaeridia pumilis. The sequence continues at coordinate 10,004 of JAQGBJ010002671.1, forward strand.
ACGAAAGTGACTGACTTGATGTACCTGTTTGTTCTCTACTTTAGCACCAACGAAGGCAACACCATCAGCATCTAGTTGTTCATGCTTTGTTATTGGTGCTCTTGTCCTGGTATCCAAGCTAGGTCCCTTGATCAAGTCTGTTGTTTGATTCTGATACCGCTTCATTACACATTTTGCGTTCCTGTAGACTAGACAGCGACCATATCCTCTATCGACTGAAGCTTTGTTCAAGATGAGAGCGTCCTCAATATCGTATCCGCTGTAACTCATGACACAGATAATTGCATTTTGTCCTGCTGGCAAGTCGTCGAAGTTGATAAGGTCCAATGTCCGTGACTTCACCATGGGCTTTTGCGGGTACACTAGATTGTACATGAGTGTATCGATTCGATTCTTCTGGTTCATTCCGATTGTCCCCATGGCTTGTTTACCCATAGCACACTGGTAGGTATTCCTGGGACTCTGATTGTGATGGGGATATGGTACTAGGCCAACACATGCACCCAGCAATGTGAACGGCTCAACTTCCAGATGGGTAGTTCTGTTCGGGTCAATCTGGTCCTCATACAAGGCAATGTGACTGTCATTTTCTTCGTTAACATCCAAGTATTCGATGATGCCTTCGAAGAAAAAGTCTTGGAATTGCCGGAATCCAGTCCTTAGCTCGTCCAAGTGCTTCTGAGTCAACTTTGGTACTCCATGCTCTACGATGATGTATGGTCTACACAATCTTCCGGCATCAGAGCTGACATAGATTGCTTTGTGCTTCAAGTCAGGGTAGATGGAAACCGTGCCACAAATATGGCCCATACGGCGAAATAGCTTGAAGCGGTAGATGAACTTTGGGTGGTTGTTGACGATGCCGACGATGTTACCGTTTAAAAAGACTAAAAAGTTTTCCGGGTAGTGAAACTCTTGGCCACAAAGCGTCATGATTTCTTCCATTCCTAAGGCAAACATAATGCGTACAATGTGGACTTCGTCAGTTTCAGTCGTGATATGTGCAAGTAGTGCTAAGTTCTTGACCAATCCACAAGCCTGAAGGGATTAACACATCATTGTTTATATTTCAAAATGTAATTTGTAGTTTGATTGCATCCGTGGTGCGATGTAACTTACTTCTCCTTCAGGAGTATCCGAAGGACATAACATTCCCCACTGGGAAGCTTGCAAGGAACGGGGACCAGAGACCTTTCGTGTTTTCTCAAATTGGGAATTAATCCGAGTCATCATCCCTAACGCAGAGATATACGACAACCTCGAAAGCACTTGAGTGACACCAAGACGTTCCATCTTGAAACGTTTGATTGTCCAATTGCCGGAAGAAATCGCTTGTTCCAGACCGTTTGAAATGGGATCTTGCCTCATGTGAATGACTATGTCGAACTCCCGAGATCGCAGTTTAGGAATCATTTTGTCAGCAATTAGCTTCAACTAGAATGAACAAACACAAAGAATTACTCAATTAGCAAAATGCCTTTTACACAATTAAAACTAGAGACAACATTTACCTCCCAGTTGAATTTCTTGAACAAATCTTCAAAAAGCAGAGACAGCAAAGATCCTGCCAGTTCCATTCTCTTTGTGCCGTAGTAATCTCTGTCATCTATCATTGATGGATCGGACTGAGCAAATATCACTCTGCGTATCATTTGAGCAACGTAAATTGCTTTCATTCTGAAGTCCAAACCGTTCACCTGAATTGGAAACAACAACATGAGTTTAGTTGGAAAAAACATTTCATAAAAAGACTTCAGCTTATGTACGGAAGACTATCATAAAATTAAAGCTGTTCTGGTTTGCTAGACAAATGAGCAATGTTTGTCTCATCATCTTGATCAAACTCAATTTACTTTCACAGCATTCTACCAGCAAGCTCTTCATTGATTGGAAGGCCTACCAACCTAATGCCGTGAAGCAAGACTTCTATCATAGAAAGTAACTTTTGCGACTTTTGATTTTTACCGGAACATGGGCCAGAACTGTCGTAGCTAGCAGTTCCAAAACTTCTTCTTCCGCTGACTTCTTCTTTCCTGATCCAGGTGCAGGAGTATACCTCTTTTGCCGAACTTTTGAAGCCAAGTATTTTACCGCCTGGTGTTGAGTGAATACACCCGCTTTGTGACATTCCTCTAAAGTTGTCATCATCGCTGATATGATTTCATCTTCACATCCAATCAGAGACAGGATTTCTTGATCACTTTCAACACCCAGAGCTCGCAACACAACCGTGACGAGAACATCCTGTAACAATCAAGAGAAATTGAATATATGTGAAGAAGCATAGATAACCATCTTCCAACATCAGCTTTGGTTTTAGTTTTAACTTACGTCTTGAAGTGCATTATGTTTCAGCAGATACTTATTATGTTTACTATAGATGACAGTCCGAGACTTCTTTTCATGCGTACTACTTGTTACTTGACAGCATACTCCACCTTTACGATCATCTTCCACAATTATCCTGTTTTTCGAAAGCTGTTCTTGAATCAGGATGACCTAGAACCAAGAAGATAATTAGTAAGGCGAACTTGGAACTATTTATGCAAGTACTTTTCATAAAAAGCAGCAACTGTATTAGTGATGTGGACACTGAGGAATGACTACTTAGCATCTTGATCAAAACTAAACTTTACTCTTACAGCATTCTACCAGCAAACTCTTCATTGATTGAAAGGCCTACCAACCAAATGCTGTAAAAGTGAATCCGCAATAAAAATCAACAACTGCAAAGACATGCTGACCTTTTCGCTTCCTTTGATGACAAAATAGCCGCCTGGATCATAACAGCATTCATTCAGTTCTGCTAGTTGGGCTGCATTTTTGTTCGCCAGAACACAGTTCGAGCTCCGCAGCATTAACGGCATTCTGCAAACATTCATAATCAGATTAGACTTTACATGAACAACAATTCTTAAAACAATGCCAAGTGCTAGTAAACATTACTCACTTTCCGATCGGAAAATCATTACGAATGACCTTCTTGCCACTACGGGTGTACTCAATATCAACAGTGATTGGGGCAGAATATGTAATATCTCGCAAGCGACATTCATGAGGAGTAGTTTTGCGTGTGATGCCTAAGCTCTCCTCTACTGATGGCATTCCTACTCGAACATTTTTGTATCTGAAAAACGATTTTTTGAGCAAAAAGCACACATAGTCAAAACACAAAATGAGAAATTTTATTTACCTCAGATAGAAAGTAGGGTCGACGTCACACTGAACTAGATCATTGGTTAGGACAATCTTTTTCAACTCAACATTGATGAAGTAATTGAACGAATCAATATGTTGCTTCACAAGGCCTTTGCATTCCATAAAAGCTGGAACGAGCTTCCATTTGTCCTAGAACAATATCCAGAATTTTTAGTCCCAATTTGAAATGTGCATGTATTTAATGAGCATGTCCCACGATTAAGCTTACCTCTAACCGTTTGATAGGAGCACTGATATGCAAGCGTTTGTTCGGAGGCTGAGGATACGACTTCCCTGGAGGTGTAAAGGATCTTTCTGGCTCTTCTGTAACTTTCCCGTTCTTGTCCATCTGGACCATCTCGTCCTCATCGCTAGAATATGGGTTCTTTTTGAGGCTCATGGTGATCACTTTCCCAGATTCCGCCTTCGTTTGGTATCACATCCTCATCGTCCACTAAAGTCCGAGCCTCGTGTGTCTCTCGAGCATCCGAAAATGCAGAATGTTCAAACTCAGGCCACTGAGAAAACTTTTCAAAGAGATCAACTAACTGCTCTGGCGTCAAATCTCCAGTTTTTGTAAAGATTGTGTAGCCGTCCTTAATCAGCCTTGGTCCGCAGTCTGGAATCCACGATTCTAGCTTTGGAATCAATCCCACGCTTCTGACGAACAAACTGGATCGAATAAAGTATGCTAAGTTCAAGACCTGCTCTGGACTAAACTTCTTCAGAATCTTCTCGTTGGGTTTGAACTTTAACAGATAGTAGGACTTGCCATCAAAGTCTGGATGCCTTGAAGACGCAATGAGGATTGGATCTCTCTTCGGGTTCTTTAGTTTCCACGGGATGAAGCTTTCAGCAGGGAACTTGGCCAAAACTTGATACTCGGTGAACACTTGGAACAGCACGGTAAAAAACCGGTAAAGGAAGAAACCAGAATCCGGTCGTGCAGAGAGAACCGCAAAGGCTGCTGGTGAGACAAGCAAGTAGTACGTAGTGTTCCAACCAAAGTACGGATCTTGAAACAGAACTCGGCGGTAGATAGTCGACACGAAGAAAGTAGAGGTGGCAATCGACGGTGTCACCCCATAGACTATGCAGTTAGAATTTCCTTCACTTCTTTTCAGTTTCTTCAGTAGTTCGTAGGTCTTGTTTTCCCCACTTTTTCGATCATAGAACTCCAATTCAGCAAGACGCAGAAACCTCACATTTAAGGAATTCAACTGCTCGCTCGAGACACTTGGGAGAATGACTTTAAAGTCGTCAAAAGTGTTGATGTGTTTGAAGCCTGACTTGAGCAGCTCCGATGTAACCAACCCCAGGCCTGGATTAATTTCAACTACTGTACTGTCGAGGTCTTGCTGTTCTGACGTTAGGATGCGTCCCACTTGAGCTGCAACGGCTTTGTCAATCAGATATCCGTTTTCACCAGGATGCTTGGAAGCTTTCAAGAATTTCTTCGGTATCAACTTTATCTCTTCATGGCTCAACTTAGTATTCACGTAATCTTTGAGTTTGGCAGCAGCTTCAGCAGATGGTGTCTTCGCAGAAGCAAATCTCTGGAAAATGCTTTGTTGGCGTTTTAACGGGGTTCTAAGAAAACAGGAACTACGTAAGACAGGTCTCCAAAAGCCCATCAGGACAGCTTCAACGGAACTCTATAAAAACATCAACATTGGGTTGATATGAATTTAATGCAATGATTCTTGGAAGCCCAATAATGGAAATAAGCCCTTTGAAGATGAGTTTCTGCCTTACCTTTGCCTTTTCTGTTTCGAAGTTTTCATAAGGATTTAAGATTTAGGCTAATCAACATCAGATCCAAACTATAAAGAATGCGTTCAATTTGCAATTGCATCACATAACAACACACGGCTTTTTCTCTGCCGGTGGAAAAACGTGCATCAACATGAACTCGAACACATGTGTTTCCACGGAGGGTTTGAAATCAGCGCGCACCGTAAAATCCAGTAACCTAAATGCTGCGAGATCGAATTTTAAAGATGTACACCGCCTAAAGTTTGTTTATATGCGGAAAATCATCATTGCGAATTCACTATTCATTCATTGTTTTAGCCATCACTTTGATTTCAAAATATTGCCAAATTTGAACTTGTGATCAGTACATTTCGGACTCTGCTAAATAAGCTGCCAAAAATATTAGCTACAGTTTGTGATTTGAAGAAGTTGTGTGAATAGGTATTTGAGCATTCTCAAAACTGAAAAGTTGATCACCAAGAATTACCAAAAGTTTCAGATCAACACACA